>CAWVPG010000075.1:0-98000 GCA_963931845.1 Maratus michaelseni | reverse complement strand
TTGCTGTAAATTTTTCATAAAACTTAAAAATTTTTTTAAACTTATTCAAAAATGTCCGTTTTTAAAAATGACGGGTTTAAAATTGTAGTTTTTGCATAAATTATCGTTATTTTTAAAAATGTCGTAATTAGATTTAATTATTTTTGGTTTAATTTGATGCGTTGTAAAATGATATTTTTTTACGTTTTTTCCCTTTACTTTCTTCTATCAGTTGCACCGCTGGCGTACATTCGAATTCCATATGATATTTATAACACTTTGCATCTTCCACGACTACATTAACGGATTTCGGTATCGCTACGGTGGGTGTCAAATGTATGAGATCCGCATGTTCGAAAAATTTCTCTAAAAGAATAAATCCGGTTCCATTGCCGCGCAAAGCATTAAGCTCCATGGTTCCAATCTTCATCCCACCATTCCTGCTCCGACCTTTTAAACCTTGATTCGTCACTCTATCATTAGCACATTTCGCAGTCGCGTACAAATGCTCACGCGCCAAATAAATAACGACGAAATAAAACGTTCTCCCGTAAAACGCTTTAGCATTTTCGATCAAAATGCCGCTGGAATTTCTAACGATTAAGGCATCCTTTCCGCCACCTAACATGATAGCTTCTATTATTTGTCCGGTAGTCAACCTAAACATGCAATACGGGTTAATGATAATGTCGGGTACGACGTTCTCGTCCAACGTAGGCATTTTTTCCATGACTCGCATTACTCCTTTTTGTCCGTGCAAACTACATAATTTACCTCCCGTGTTGGAAACGTGTTCTTGCTCGACGCTTACGGAAAGTTTGTCCCCCGATATGAAATGCTGGACAACTCGAAAAGGCACTTTGGAAAAATGAATGCGATACTCGCAAGGCGATATTTTTTCCAAGTTTGTATGAATAGAAAACGGTTCTACTTCTAGAGGTTTTCCGCTAATCAAAGTGCCCAACAAATCTGATTCCGGGTCTTCGTTACCGAAAACCGGATAGAAAACGACCCAAGTTGTTGGATCCACCTTAATTTTCATTCTCACAGTGTAAAACCGACAACAATCGAACGAACTAAAATCTTTTCTTTTTACGATGCAATCTTCTTGCGTACACCCTTTGAAACTCATATAAGTCACTATGGGTTGAGGCATCATCAAAGTAAAATATTTCGATATCTTATCGTCTACAGGCGGAATTAAAATTTTGTGATCGTCCGTAGGAGCTCGAAAATACGCCGACATCGTATCCATAAAATAGAGCGCGTATTTGGGATTCGTAGCAAAAACGGCATTTTTCATAGCGTTGAATCCTAAAATGACTTTTGGGAAGGCCGTGTGCGGGAAAAAAGGATTCAAATCCACAAAATAACTGGTAGTGTGGGAAAATAAATGAAATTTATTTTCCACTCCGAATATCCGCCTCAACCAATAAATTCCATCGTAAGGCGATATCCAAATCGGTACTTCGGGTAATTTTTTCATGATGATACCCGTCTTGAAGCGGATGACGATAAATTTTCCACGTTCGAAACATTCAATCGTCTTAAATTTTTGCTTCAGTTTCATCAAATCGATACAGTTAAAGGACTTTTTAGAAACGGGTATGCAAGCCTCGTTTACGACCACGTAGTATGGGCTGTTCGTTTGCGGTTCGAGATTCAACGCGTTCCAAAACGTTTTGTTCGGCTTGTCGTGATAAACCGAATCCAAATCGTTGCAGGTGGATACTATCGTGTCTCTTACCATCATGGTCGTGCGACCCACATTTTTCGTTTCAAAGACGCCCAATATGCACAAAAAATGCAAATAACTCGGATGAAACGATTCGACAGTCGAATTGTTGACTTTTTTAGACATTTGTCTTACGATAATATACAACAAATATGGATTTAGTGGATACGTTTGGCTCAATATTTCTCTGTAACAACCAATATTCTTTTCCATAAACACTTTTCCATTTGTTCCAATTTCCCGATGGGACTCTTTCGGTTCGTTTGTCATTTTACCCGCCGATTTACCCTCTTTGAAATAAACAGTTTTGCGAGACAGGACGTGCAACAAATATCCGTTTTCGATGGAGCTACATACCAATTTAGTTCTCTTTGTGACCAATTTCCAATCTTGTTGCTTCAAAGGCCCGTACAGATATTTTATAAACAGTTTCGTAAACATGTGTCCGGGACTCACGACCATTTTATTACCCAAATGATCGATATCGAATTGTCCGTCTCTATAAAGTTGATTCATGTAGGCCGTTAAATGAACGGGATAAGGGCAATGGTCAAAGAAATGGGGATCGTCATCGGTTTCCGATCCATTGTTGTGTACGACGACCACGTCCCCACATTTTCTTTTGTTCTTGTCAGCCACATAATAATTCAATTCTTTCCCTCGATCCTGGGCGTTGTACGAATAAACGCGAACAATTTTTCTCTGAATTATGTGCGTGTTGGTCGGGTCGTTTGTGTAAAAATACGGAAGATGACGCAACAAGCCGCCAATGATGAAAAATCCAGTTCCGATGTCTAGTTCTTGAAAAGGTAAATCGGGCGGTGATTCGGAAAGGTCAAAAGTTTTTTTAAAATTTCGGATACCTTTGTGTCGAATGGCTGAATCCAAACGCGATCCAATCATAATGGGAAAAACGTTTGTCAGAGTTTTTTTGGGATTGCAATAAACCGTGCACGCGTAAACGGTTTTTTGTAAAATGTGTTGGTGAATTTCTGTCGGACCTTCATATATGAGATAAATTTGAAGCATGTCGCGTAAAAATCGAATAAAATTATTCACATGCATGTCATAATTATCCAAAATAGGTTTAATCATAGCCGGGACGTCGAGTTGTGGCATATTTAACCCGAAGATCGTGGACTCTTTGTTTGAAAGTTTTATCGCAGATGTATTGGTGTTGGTGAAGCGTATAAACGCATAACGATATCGTTAAGGTAACAACAAAGAGACAATATAAATTCAACCCATGAAGATATGGACTATGAATAGAATATTGATTACCAAAGACAGACTTGAGAAAAGATTTATAAGTCATTTTTAAACTTTATATATTTACAGCATAAAAAAAAAAAAAAAAAAAAAAAAAAAAAAAAAAAAAAAAAATTTTTTTTTTTTTTTTTTTTTTTTTTTTTTTTTTTTTTTTTTAGAAAAAATTGTCATAGTATCTGGTCCAGTATGCGTTGTCTACATTTGAAAAGATACGTGATCTTCCCTTTAAGGGTTGATGAAAATATAAGGTCATTTTCGGAGTATCAATATCTTTCTTTGTGGTTCCCAAAAGAGTAAACCGCAATTTATCTTCCTCTAAAAATTTCCGACAGCAAGGGCATTTTAATTGTGTGTATTGCGACTTGGTAAGTAATAAGATAATACAATCTTTGTGAAAAATATGTTTACATTCCAGTGAAAATGAATCCTTAGAATGTATGTCCTCTAAACAAATACTACATGTATCCATGATTTTCGACGAGGACGTTTTGTTTTCCAAGGTAAAATAAATCGTTTTACTTTTACCAATATCATATCTGTTGTCTTTTACTGGGCTTATATAATGATTTATACACATTGCAACATTAGTAGAAAGATTGTTAAAAATTTCATACAAATCGCCATCTTGAGAAAGTAACATTGGTTTTTGTTTTTCCGGACAATAGTGCCTCAAAAAATACTTTAAAAATTCACAAAGACACGATACAGACATTATAACATTTAACTGTTTGATCATGCAAGGAAAATCTGAATGCGTCTTATTAGTAATATAAAATAAAGTAAATTTTATTTTATTTTTTGAAGTTTTCTTTGATAAATAATAGCCGTGTTTGGGAAAGACGCACAAACTCTTTCGAAGCATCTGGTTATTTTGTTGGTTCATTATGATGAAGACAAGCTCTATGAAATATCCTCCATCTTTAAATACTTTTATGCTTTATCAAATGTGCAAGTTCTAGAAAAAAAAAAAAAAAAAAAAAAAAAAAAAAAAAAAATTTTTTTTTTTTTTTTTTTTTTTTTTTTTTTTTTTTTTTTTTTTTTTTTACTATCCTAGAACTTGCACATTTGATTTGTAATAGGCCATAGTTGCTACTTCAGTACCAGGACAAGGATATTTAAGTAATTTTGATCGACTATGATCATGGTTAACTTTTGCAATCTTCTTACCAGTCAATAATTTCACTCTTTTTACGTAAGGATAACCGCAAACATATTTGAAAAATCTATATTGTGCTGGACCTCGAACATGCAATACAGTTTCCAATGGAATAATTTCTCGCAAATCAATTATCCACCTCTTAGCTTTAAGCCTCAATGTGCGTAAATTTATATCCAAGTTCAACTCATGGCATTCTGAATTGTAAAAGCGATCCTTGTTGTACATTCTAGATCTATTGTTAGCCCAATCCCTTAAAGTTAACCAATAATGAATAGGAAACGGGGTTACTTGAAGTAAAGTTACCTCTGTTGGACAAGAGGCAAAAGCAATTTCTAAAGGCATATACAATCCATTATAACAATTTGCCCAAACAGCCTCAATAAACAACATGATTGAGTTTTTAGAAGGAAGAGTAACTTAATGTTTTTGATTTGAACATTTATACCAATATTACCAATATTATTATTTAAAAAAAAAAAAAAAAAAAAAAAAAAAAAAAAAAAAAAAAAAAATTTTTTTTTTTTTTTTTTTTTTTTTTTTTTTTTTTTTTTTTTTTTTTTTACTATCCTAGAACTTGCACATTTGATTTGTAATAGGCCATAGTTGCTACTTCAGTACCAGGACAAGGATATTTAAGTAATTTTGATCGACTATGATCATGGTTAACTTTTGCAATCTTCTTACCAGTCAATAATTTCACTCTTTTTACGTAAGGATAACCGCAAACATATTTGAAAAATCTATATTGTGCTGGACCTCGAACATGCAATACAGTTTCCA
Organism: Maratus michaelseni; assembly: GCA_963931845.1. Classification (NCBI taxonomy): domain Eukaryota; kingdom Metazoa; phylum Arthropoda; class Arachnida; order Araneae; family Salticidae; genus Maratus; species Maratus michaelseni. The sequence goes on along the minus strand of CAWVPG010000075.1, from coordinate 93,078 downwards.
ATGGAATAATTTCTCGCAAATCAATTATCCACCTCTTAGCTTTAAGCCTCAATGTGCGTAAATTTATATCCAAGTTCAACTCATGGCATTCTGAATTGTAAAAGCGATCCTTGTTGTACATTCTAGATCTATTGTTAGCCCAATCCCTTAAAGTTAACCAATAATGAATAGGAAACGGGGTTACTTGAAGTAAAGTTACCTCTGTTGGACAAGAGGCAAAAGCAATTTCTAAAGGCATATACAATCCATTATAACAATTTGCCCAAACAGCCTCAATAAACAACATGATTGAGTTTTTAGAAGGAAGAGTAACTTAATGTTTTTGATTTGAACATTTATACCAATATTACCAATATTATTATTTAAAAAAAAAAAAAAAAAAAAAAAAAAAAAAAAAAAAAAAAATTTTTTTTTTTTTTTTTTTTTTTTTTTTTTTTTTTTTTTTTTTTTTTTTTTTTTACTTAAATATTTTATTCACTAATTCATTTTCATGATCCTGATACTTACAAATCAAATAATATTTAGGTAATGAATTTTCCAAAAGTAAATGTTTGTAATCGGTTTTAATTGCTTGTTGTTGCTTGAGAACTGCGTACGCTTCGGGTAAAGATAAGAATTCACTTTTAAATACAAGTCGATCATCGTTCCAATATTTTACTTTAATCGTTGATAATAGAGGTATTTCGTAAGAATCAAAATATCTATATTTTCGAAGGTCATTTACATTTTCAATTACAAAGTAGAATTGCTTATAGTGTACGTGATCGCACCCTGTAAACTCTACTTTAACAATCGGATAATTTTTCACATCTTCTTTTGTGAAACAAAACCTGTACCCAGTTTCTTCACGAAATTCCCTATAAGAATTCATAAAATATTGATATAAGGTTAGCGGGTGCTTATTAGATAATTGCCCATGTGGAAAATCATAAAGGTCTTCGAATATTTCACCTTTTATAAAACGCATATAATCCAAACGATCGCTTTCACCAAGTGTAGGGAGCCATTTTTCTTCAAATAATTCTTTTATGTCGTTAAACGGATTATGTGTTGTTCCTTCGTACAGGATATTATTTTTATGTAAATAAATATAAAAATTTTGTACACAGTAAGGTACTTTACGTCTGATCAGTACAACTCGATTGTTTTTTGTTTTAACAATTAAACCATACGAGTTGGTAAAATTATTGTAACGTTTCATTTCACTTTTAATTCTTTACTGTATATGAAAAAATGATAAGTGAAAACCATAACATATGTATGTATATATAATAAAACATTTTTTATTAAAAAAAAAAAAAAAAAAAAAAAAAAAAAAAAAAAAAAAAATTTTTTTTTTTTTTTTTTTTTTTTTTTTTTTTTTTTTTTTTTTAAATGAAATAATACAAGTTTAATTAATCAATTTTTAACAAAAAAGTAAAGTTGTTTATTTCAAGATTTAATAAAATAATGCAAGTCTTTCAAGAAGCCCTTGCATCTAAACGTTCAACAATTATTTATAGTTATTATGGCCGTTATCCGTCTCTCGTCCAATTTTATTTAAATTCTATACCCGAATTGGAACCCGCATCGGACTACGAATTAATATTTTGGTATCATCCAAAGTCATACGAATCTCGACTTTTACACATTTTAATCGAACCCCCCTTCGATACAGTCATTCCGTCTAATATTTGGGCTATTATCTTATCGAGCCATTTACAGCTTTTTTGGAATCCTTTGAACACGCGAATTGTAAAATGTGAAAAAGACTTGAGCATTCCACAACCCATTAAACCAGATGCCGATCAGACAGTCGTGGTACCCTCGACTTGTCACGCTTATCCATTTCATTCCACATTCATTGACGAAAATGTTCTAATCGACATGTCATCCGTAAGAGATTGTCACGAAGGATATTTAAAACTTTTAACAGTTTTTGATCTTCTTCATCCATCGACAATGTGGTCATTATCGATCCCAGAACGTTTACGCCAAGATCTGTTGAAAAAATTAAAACCTTATGATTCAAAACACGATAAACAAATTTTGCAAGTTTTAGGATGTTAAAAAACATTTAACCTTTTTTTTTTTTTTTTTTTTTTTTTTTTTTTTTTTTTTTTTACATTTCTTGAGGGGAATCTGTTGGTGAAATTGGTTGTGGAATATCGATTGGATTATCGATTACAGTATTTTCTTGTGTTTGATTTTTTCTTTTACGTTTGCTGGGTTGTTGCTGAGCTTGTAACTTGGACAATCTGTCCGACCTTATGCGATCCATTTCATCTTTTCCGACCATTTCAGCATAAAGACCCACACATCTCTCCATATCTGGGTCAAATTCAAACGGATTTTCCTGCTGGATATCGAGCGCAGTCCCCACGATTTGTTTAATTTGTTCTGGATTACTATAATAACTGTACAATGCCCTCACGGCTGTATTATGTTTCTCGAAATTTGTAGAAAAAGCATCTTGGACATAGACTTTAGGGTGAGTTCCGATAATTCCATCGACAGCGAACCATTTACAAACGGTCGTGGGATCATGTTTAAACCAGCAACAAGCAAATTTAGTCAATTCAGTCGGATGGGGACAATCTTTGGACAAAGCACGTTCGACACCGGCTCTCTCTTCGTGAGACATGTTGGACTTGATGGATTCGTAGGCATTTAAAATTTCGTCGTGCCATTGTGAAAACAAAATGGTTTTGTCGAACTGATAATAACCAACTCGGGTATACTCGAAAATCTTTTTATACAATCGTAAAATAATAGTTTCCATCGTCAAATATTGATTTTTATTTCTCAAAACTTCGTGTTCAATAGCTCCGTCGATCAACATTGTAATCGGATCAGGATCCATTATGGAAATTTGAAATAAGTAAATGTTTGAATTCTTTTATACTCTAAGAACCTAATATTATTAACGACGAAAAAAAAAAAAAAAAAAAAAAAAAAAAAAAAAAAAAAAAAAAAAAAAAATTTTTTTTTTTTTTTTTTTTTTTTTTTTTTTTTTTTTTTTTGTAATGTTATATGTTGTCACAAATTAAACATTTTTTTTGTTTTTTTATTCTTTTACAGTTCCTAACATCTTTTACCCCTTCCTCTATTTTCCTTTTCAATCTTTTCGTTTCATTTTTTAATTTTTTGATCCGTCGTTCAAAATCAAATTTCAATGTATTATAACATGCAATAAAATTTGTTATCGAAACTGAGGCCTCTATACAAACAGAGAGGTGTTTTCTTCTCAATTCAGAAGTTTCCGTAAACAGTAATTTATTAAACATGGCTAGAAATTCGTTAACATCTTTTAACTGATCATTTTCTCTTTGCAATTTATTCTTGTCACGTTCAAGTTGATCGACAGATTTTTTTAATTTTTCAATTTCTTCAGTTTGCAAGGGATTACTTATAGCATTATTAATTTGGTCCATGTCACGTTCCAATCGATTACCTTCAAATAAAATATAGTTTATTAGAAAGTCGAAATTTATATCCTCTATTGAATTAATGGGAGAAAAATTTTCAGATGCCATTTTGAAAAAGGAAAAATTATTTAAAAGATTTGTTTTGTATTATATACTTTATGAGTATTTAAAAAAAAAAAAAAAAAAAAAAAAAAAAAAAAAAAAAAAAAAAAAAAAAAATTTTTTTTTTTTTTTTTTTTTTTTTTTTTTTTTTTTTTTTTTTTTTTTAAGAACGTTATTGTTTTACGTATGCATAATTCATTTCACGTGAAAATAAATAAATTTTATCCGGTATATTTTTGAAATTTTCGTATTTCATTTCAAAAATAAATTTATCCGATGAATTCTGAAGTGGATTTCTTATTAGTATAGGTACATTTTCTTCGATTGTAGTCGAATATGGAGTGGGTACATTATCCTCAATTGTAGTCGAATATGGAGTGGGTACATTATCTTCAATAGGATTTGAAAGTGGAGTGGGTACATTATCCTCAATTGTAGTCGAATATGGAGTGGGTACATTATCTTCGATAGGATTCGAAAGTGGAGTAGGTACATTATCTTCGATAGGATTCGAAAGTGGAGTAGGTACATTATCTTCGATAGGATCATCGGTTATGAATGGCGAGGAACATTTTACCTCAAGAGAAGATTGCGAAAAATGATCATCGGTCATCGATGGCGAGGGACAATTAACCTCGAAACGGGAAGATGTAAACTGACTATTGTATACTGATAGCGATTTATTAGATGGTTCTGAAAAAACAACAAATGGATCCAAACAACGCTTTTTTGAGTTTTCTTTTTCATTTCGACGTTTTATATAGTTTTTCCATTCGATCATTTGTCCATCCACGAACTTTCGAATCCAATCCTGTAGGTGCATTTTTTCACTACGTGATGGATACACTTTCAAGGGAAATGCATGGCTTGGCGAAAAAAGCAAATGGTGGGGCATAACATCTGACACGGTTCCAAAATACCACAACGCAGTTAACTGTTTAATTCTATTCTCATCAAAAGGCATTTTCTGATATCGACGAGTTTTTCGAATGATTGAGACCATTTCCAAAAAATCGAAAACGTGTAAACCAGTTTTTTTATAAAATGAAGGTAAGTAATCCATAGGAATTATATTTCTCAAATCTCTGGTGGCGTATCGCCTTGCGAAAGAGTAGATGTTAGAATAACCTAAGAATTTACCTAGATCCGAGGCTTTGAAATACACGTTTCCGTCCGACGCGACGACGCCCAATAGACACGTCCTGTCGGGAAAAAATGAAAAATCCAACCACATAATTTTATTTTACAATAAAAAAGACGTTACCACCACCTCTAGAAAAGTTTGATTATTGTTCGAACGCACTCGTGAAACGAAATTTAACTACCCTAGTATATTGAAAAAAAAAAAAAAAAAAAAAAAAAAAAAAAAAAAAAAAAAATTTTTTTTTTTTTTTTTTTGTTTTTTTTTTTTTTTTTTTTTTTTTTTGAAAGGGGGGGGTTAATTTTTTTTATTACTTCAATATTAGCATTAGCAGGAGTATAATGGGCAATCTGTAAAATTTGAGATAAATCTTGTTATTTATGAAGAATTCCATTATACAAATACCAGAAAGCTCTCACAAATTTTAAATTTAAATAATGGAGACATTATTTTAATGCATCTACTACAAAAACATTAACTTGATACTTTTACAATTGTTGGATAATTAAAAAATCAATATCCTCCTCATCTACATGACTGAGAAAATTACTACTTACCCAACATTTCGAATCAAAAGACCACCACAACGAATGTAGTACCCTTTCATCCGAATAATGAAAGATGGGCCATTGAAACCGAATATTTTTCGAATTTAGTCGATCGAGGTCGAGATAAATCTTTTCGCCGTCCACGTAAAGCCAGTGGTCACTCCTTATGTTATTTTTCGACTCAGGAATAGACAACATACCGGATCCTTGCAACAACATCGATTCGTGATCATCTTCGCAAAAATATTTTAAGTGGTTTTCGAGAAAAAATCTTTTCCATCCGGGAGGAATTTTTTTCCGACAGCGGACGCACACCGCGGGATCCAAATCGTGCCTTTCTTGTACGTGGGCCAAAAAATCCAGGCTGTCGAAAAAGCTTTTCGGACAATAATCGCACATAATCTTGTCGGAAACCATGTGTTAAACACAAGACTGATTTTGATAAACAATAAGAAAATTAAATGGTTCAAACTGGTCTCTTCCATGTTAATATATTTAAAAAAAAAAAAAAAAAAAAAAAAAAAAAAAAAAAAAAAAAAAAATTTTTTTTTTTTTTTTTTTTTTTTTTTTTTTTTTTTTTGACGCAAAAAAATAACTTTTTGCGAACTCTAAAAAACGTTTTTCTTTTTAGCATACACATATTTTACCCCGCACGTAATTACGTGAATCTCATCCGGTAAATTTTCGAAACCGTCGTATTTCCATTCGAAAATGGGATAAAGTGACTCGAAATGTTGTTCCTGTCGTCGAAATGAAGGATCATTTTCGTCTAAGCTATATCGAGAACAGTCGCCTACAGATGGAGGAGGCATCTCGTAAAAATCATCCTGAAACATTTTTAAAACGCGTGCAGCAAATTCTCCGATCCATTTCTGGATGTCGACGTCGACATCCTGTCTTCCCGTACCCACCTCGAGTGGAAACGCGCGCCTACAAGACACGTGAAGCACGGGATCGGGAATCTGAAGATAACCTCCGTTTTTGGTCACAGTCCCGAAACGCCACAGAATTTCCAGTAACTCTACCCTTTTCTCGTCGCAAGGTAATCCATGACACGAAAATGTTTTTCGGATGGTCGAAATCATTTCCTCGAAATTCAAAACCATGGTAGTGATTACGCCGCCACTCGGATGCCGCCGAGGTGGTAGAAATTTCCGCGGAACCATCTGCCTGAGGTCCCTGGTGGCGTATCGCCTTGCGAAAGAGTAGTTGTTAGAATAACCTAAAAATTTAGCCAGGTCCGCGGCCTTGAAATACACGTTTCCGTCCGACGCGACGGCGGCCAAGAGACGGGGTCTGTCGGGAAAAAAAGACAATTTCAACCACATGATCGGTTTCTGTTTCCACACCAGAAGTTTAGTGATTTTTCCAGAGAGCACCTCGAATGAAATTTAAATAGTCTAATAACTTACAAAAAAAAAAAAAAAAAAAAAAAAAAAATTTTTTTTTTTTTTTTTTTTTTTTTTTTTTTTTTTTTTTTTTTTACAGGAATACTTTTATTTTTGACACTATAGATTGTCTACAAACAGGACAATTATCACTTTTTATTTCAAGAGAACATGACTCACAACATACAAAGTGTTTACAATTTAAAAATAGTATAGTTCTTTTTTTCTCCAAACAAACCACGCAAGTCGAGTCCTTATCTTCGCCGGTAACGTCATTTTCGGTTTCCATTGTTCTTTCGCGAGATGGTGTAAACCTTCCTTCAAAATTTTCGCACAACTGTTTTGATTTTAAACCGATTTCACCCTTTTTTAACGATACCATCTCTTCCATGTCAACCAAATGAAGGGCTACTCGACATCGAGGACTCTTTTGAAAATGTTCGAAACGAGGTACACTACCACATTGCCATTCTCCCAAAGTCACCGCGCACCAAAAGCAGGTCACCGCATCTCCGACATGTCTAAAAAAAAATCCACACAAAATGAGCTCATTAATCGACATGTTTTTATGGGGCCATTCAATCGGAAACAAGATCTTTGAAAATTTTGAATAGAAAGTGTTTTGACGGTCAAAAAAATTTATCATTTCCGGAAATATCGGATAGCATAAAGAGTCCGTTTCGGGCAAGGGTACATTTTCAATCTCGTATGCAATAGTAGCTTCAATATCACATTCTTTTGATCGACCTCTCAAAAAAGGACAATTTATATTGCTTTTTTCTTCTCGGAAATTGACATGTCGATCGAGTAGGTCTTGGATGATAGGATCATATACGTCACATGGTTTATTTTCAAACACCCCAAGACAGAGGTCTACAGAGGAAAACGAACAAAAAGCACATTGGATTGCTTTTTTACGAGAATTGAAATAGAGACCATCTTGAGCCATACGCTGCTGATGAAGAAAACAATGGTACACTTTTGAAGGAAACCATCTAAAACTCTTAATACGAACCAATTCCACCCTTTGATCGTTATCTATAAATATATCAAGTTGATGTTCATATAAAGAAACATTATTCTCGAAAAAACATACGACACTAGCATAATTATGTACAGATGCAGGATTTTTAAAAAAGAGTTTGGCTAATGCCTTTTTCTCTTCATCTAAATTCACTAACGCAAATTTGAAAGAGCAGAAAGCACATCGAATCGTCCATGAATTTTTATGCCAATAGAGTCCGTGTCTGGCAAATTCTGTTGGAGAACCGGTAAAGTGTAGCGATTCAAGTGAGTCCCGGAATGTATAAAATGTCTGAAGCCTGTTGTATTCGAAATTCATGGCAAAATTCAAACTCAAATATAAATCATATATTTAATAACCTTATAACATTTGAAAAAAAAAAAAAAAAAAAAAAAAAAAAAAAAAAAAAAAAAAAAAAAAGTGGGTGGTTTACACCCACAAACACCCACAGAAAACACCAACAAAAAAAAAAAAAAAAAAAAAAAAAAAAAAAAAAAAAAAAAATTTTTTTTTTTTTTTTTTTTTTTTTTTTTTTTTTTTTTTTTTTTAAAAAGAATATTTTTTAAGCTTAGGATTTTTGTATTTTAATTTTACCTATTTTTAAAAAAGAGTATTTTTTAAACTTAGGACTATTATTATAAATTATATTTGAACTATTAGGATTTTATCTATTTGTACCGTAAAATAACACTGCAAAGAAACACGATTCCGGAGCTCCCAGAAAAAATCTTGTCAAGTCAACCCCTCCTTCAAAAACGTGTAATCTCAAACGACCCGTCACGCGATAAAAAGTCAACAATCTGCCTGTCTACATGATTTCTTGACTCCCAGAAAAAGTCTCGGCTTTGAACTTTGAAAATATTTTGCAAACTGAAACCTCATTTAAGAATATAACGAAAATAAATTGAAAATAAAGGTATAACTTTTAACCTTGTTCATGGAATCGACAAACAGTAGTATCGAGGAACGTGCTGACACATTTACACGTGTACTAAATAAAATTATTAAGGAATTGAAACCCGCACGCTATATGAAATGTTCGGATGATATGAAAGGTGAAGTGACGGGACCTCATTGTAAGGAGCAGTGCCCATATGTTCTCGAACTTTGCAATCATCTCAGTCAGTTGTATGTATGGTCGCAACAATGGACACGTGAAAAAATGGAAACGTTGGAGTTGAAATCGATTCGACTCGGACGGGAAAACGAAGCCTTAAAAAACAGCAGATCAACGTTAAGAGGAAACGCGTAGCTGTCAATGTAATAGACGAATAAATTTAGAAAAGGTGGGTGTATGGAGTAATCTGTATAAGACCAACCCGTCTTAAACAAGATTCAAAATGTATTTCAAACAAAAATCAAAGTTTAGTCCAAACAGTCAACCCACTCATCTTAAGCTAGTGTAAAAAGGATTTGATAAAAGTTTTAAAATGTTTAAAATAAAGATAAAACCTTTAGTCTCGGACATGGAATCGACTAGTATTAGTATCGAGGAACGTGCTGACGCCTTTACAAGTTTACTCAAAAAAATCCTCCAGATAATAAAACCGACAGGTGATTCTAGATGTTGTTTGGAGATGAATGACGAAATGAGGCCGCTTTGTGAAAAACAGGCGAAACATATACACTCTATCTGCGATTATCTTCTTAACTTGTACGTTTGGGCGCAACAAACTGCACAAGAAAAAATGGAAAAATTGGAATCGGAATTGATTCGACTTGAACGAGAAAATGAAGCGTTGAAAAAAGCAACCTGTCGAAACTAAGAAGAAACTCGAAACTATCAATGTATGAAAAAAAAAAAAAAAAAAAAAAAAAAAAATTTTTTTTTTTTTTTTTTTTTTTTTTTTTTTTTTTTTTTTTTTTTTTTTCAAATATATGGTTTTAGAATTTTTTACAAACTATTTGTTTTAAATCTGATATAAAATCTTTAATCCACTTAACAATTTAATATGATTATAATAGGTGGATATATTTTTTTAAGCTTAGGATTTTGGACTTTACTTTTACCTATTTTGAAAAAAGAGTATTTTTTAAGCATAGGATTTTGACCGTAACCATTCAAGTTCGATATAGCGTCTTTTACTTTCTCGTCATTTTTAAAAATATAGCATAGTCCTCTTGACCCATTGACCGAACGCGAAGCATTCCACTTTCGGGCAGTGAACAGATTCCAATTTACATTTTTTGTGATAACCGCAGTCCCGGACAATGACATTCGGGGGAGCGGGCAGAAGATCGAATTTCGGACATCCAAAGTCCTCCAGGTTCACGCAAGGTATTTCTAATTCTTCCAAAACGTCCCTTTCGACGTGCCCTCCCTTGAAAGCGACCAGGTATTTTTCTCGGGTCTTGGACTGGCAGTACTCGTTCGCTATCAAATTTCTCAAGTTTTCCACGTGAAACAGGTCGCGTTCCCAAGGCAGGCTTCGGAAAGACAACCCGTGAATATATTTTTGATTGTAACTTATGGTTTTCCAGTCCTTTTCCGTCAAATCTTTCACGAGATGATTCAGGTCGAACCTGTAGGACCCGTGATGGAATTTTTCGGTGAGCGACGAGTAGCCCATCTCCCGGACGTAAAATTTTTTGCCGACGAAGAAGCCGTCAAAGTCGATCACCAGACAAATTTCGTCCAGACTCATGTTTCTGTCTACTTCGAAGAGGCAGCTAAAAATGAGAAAGATTCATCGATTGTCGCCTTTTTAATACGATGGCTCAGGAAATTGCGTAATTTCCTGTTTGCGAGTCAAACAGAATGTTTTTTTTCGAAGAAGGAAGGAAATTGCGCATCGATAAGAAAAAAATGTTTTTGCAGAGGATTTCCTCTCGGAGCTAAAATAGATCGTACTCTAAAAAAGATGGCTAAACCAATCTGTTTCCCAGCGTCAACTGAAGTCCGGTCCATTCGTGGTCGTCCAGATACCGGAGGCCGTCGCCCTTTTCGAAGAACAAGGTAGATTCGTCCATCAGATACAAAAAGTATTTGGTCGGACCCGTACTCGTCGGTCTGAAACGTTTCCTCACGGGAAAACAAAAGTCTGGCGGGGGCGGACCTTCGTGTCTCGACAGCTCCCGCAGTCCTCCTTTCCACAGACTCGCCAGAACCCACTGGCTGTGCGGCGGCAGCGGGTAGTTGGCTCCGGGCATTTCGCTCATTCGGACGAGGGTTCCGACCAACTCCAGCGGTTCTAGGATCGACCTGGCGCACTTATCGACCGCGTCGATTTTTCCCCACACGTCTTGCTCGAAGCGACCCTTCTGGCACGCCATGACGTAATGGTAGCGCTTTTTTTCGTCCCGACCGAACATCGGCAGAATCCAAATATCATGATCGACAGGTTGGCCCAGAACGACGCGATACCATTCCAAATCGCCGCTTAAAAATTTACGCACGCACTCGGCCAACGCGTTCAAGTAAAAGTCGGAAAAGGGCAACCTTGAGATTTGCGGAAAAAAGGTACAGCCGAAAGTCTCCATGGCGATTGTGAATTGAGTTTTCCTAGACGAGAAAATATATAAAACGATAGTTAAAAAAAAAAAAAAAAAAAAAAAAAAAAAAAAAAAAAAAAAAAAAAAAAAAATCCGACACAACTGCATTCATTAACATTAACGTTAGTTTAACATTGCAAAATTGTCATCGTAAAATTGCAAAACAAGATAAAATGAGCATAGCATAGAATCAATATTCAAACAACATTTTTAACTTTGCTCGACAGTTACTTTTTGCCTGTAATTATATTAGTGTGTATGACCGATGGTTGGTCGACGTTATTGTCAGTTTTTTTTCTTAAAATGCTTTCTAATAACCGTGGTTGGCTGCTTGCCCCCCACGGTTTGTTTTCCAAATATCCCATTAATTTTTTTATCATAGCTAGTTTGGTGGCTGTTGCAGCGGAACTACTGTTAGTTGCCTGGGCATTTATACTCAAAACAGAGCTTTGAGAGTTTGTTGGCTGAATTTGTGATTCTAGTAGGCACCGGGGCGGAGCAACGTTTAACTGGTTCATTCGCTTTGGAATGGTCCTAAGACTGTTTGTATACTCGTAAACCATAATGGCACCCTCAAAACTGGCAAAATGTAAGTAACAGGTTCACATTTATAATTGATTTCATCTTTATCACTTTTATGAATATTTTGATTTCGCTTTAAAAAAAAAAAAAAAAAAAAAAAAAAAAAAAAAAAAAAAAAAAAAAAAAAAAAAAAATTTTTTTTTTTTTTTTTTTTTTTTTTTTTTTTTTTTTTTTTTTTTTTTTTTTTTAAAAAAAGCGAAATCAAAACATTAAATGTTATAAAAAAACACCTAAGGCCAAAAGTTGTGGGAAAAAACATGAAATGTTATAAAAAAGGCCAAAAGTTGTGGGAAAAACATTAAATGATATAAAAAAGCGACCTAAGGCCAAAAGTTGTGGGTTAAATGAAAACCGAAGGCACTATTTTGTGAACGATCTTTTTTAAAGACTTTTAAAATCCGGGGAGTTTTTTAAATGTGTTTTAATATATTATTTTTTCCTGAAATATGTTAAACAGTTCGGGATCCACGCGAAAATGACAGATATTTCGAGTCAAGCTCGTGCACGTTACAGAAACGTACCTGTCTTCGACGACCCTGAATTCGAGGGCGTTTCTGTCGTCTTCCCGACGCTGTTTCCACGATACGGGTTTCAGATAGGTAATTACATTTTCGCACTGACAGAGATTTTCTTCCCACGAGTTCAGGCATTCTATACGCACGGTCCGGTCTTCAAGTAGCTCGAATCTGAGATGCTTCGGGTAAAACATGTCCACGTAACAGGGCAAACGATAAACGGTCCCGTCGATCCAACGCAAGACGTTCGTGGAATGGTTCACGAAAAAGTAACCGTGATGTTTCAGTTTGTAGAGGCTGATTTTTTTTTCGTGGACGTATTTTTTCGAAAACGCGTTGAAAAACTCCGCGGCTTGCTTCAAAGATACCGAAACCTCGCGAGGAGCTTCTTTCGCGTGAGACATCGTGTCGTATAAATTTATATCTAGGCAACAAATCGCAAATTTTATTTTCTGTTGGTCGATCGACACCTGAAATGCATGACTCCACCGCTCTTCGTCGCACAGGTACAGACCCGGTTTGAGAGAAAGCACGGATTCGAAAAACTCGAAAAATGTCTCCGAAGGGTTCAACCAAGACTGGCAGTTGTCTAACGCCCACGAAAACTGGGGTATTTCGGATAACGTCGAAGCCTTGTAGAGGACAGGAACGTACTGCCTCAGTATTTTACTCTGAACCAACACGGGTAAATTGGAGAACAGGAGAGCCATTTTCGCACGCGTTGACAGCGAAAAGCCGCCTTTTTATACTACCTCTGAAAACAATAATCCTTCAAAAAAAAAAAAAAAAAAAAAAAAAAAAAAAAAAAAAAAAAAAAAAAAAAAAAAAAATTTTTTTTTTTTTTTTTTTTTTTTTTTTTTTTTTTTTTTTTTACACTATCTACAATTACATTTTCTTCAAATATTATTTTTGATCCATTGTGCAAACGCAAAACATTCTATTTTCGGACAGGATTCCACTTTTTTGTGTTTTTTATGAGAACCGCAGTCTCTGATGGGGGGAGCGGGTAGACGATCGAATTTCGGGCAGCCAAAGTCCTCCAGGTTCAGGTAGGGGATTCCGAGCTCGTCCAAAACGTCTCTTTCCACGTGCCCTCCCTTGAAAGCGATCGCGTATTTTTCTTTCGTCTTGGACTCGCGGTACTCGTTTCGGACCAAGTCTTTTAAATTTTCCACGTGAAACAGCTCTCGTTCCCAAGGCAGGCTTCGGAAAGACAATCCGTGTATGAATTTCGATGTGAAACTGATGCATTCCCAGTCTTTTCCCGTCACCCGTTTGACCAGGTGGTTCAGTTTGAACCTGTAGGACCCGTGAAAGCCTTTGGTCAGGGAGGAGAACCCCATTTCCCGGACGTAAAACTTTTTGCCGACAAAGAAGCCGTCAAAGTCGATCACCAGACAAATTTCGTTCAGACTCATGTTTCGTGAGGAAAATGCATGGTCGCCTTTTTATTCAAACACCATCGCGAAAAAAAAAAAAAAAAAAAAAAAAAAAAAAAAAAAAAAAAAAAAAAGTTGACGCAGGAGATTTGTGATTCTAGAAGCCAGCAACGTTTAACTTGTTCATTCGCTTTGGAATGCAGGCTGAATTTGTGATTCTAGAAGGCACCGGGCGGAGCAACGTTTAACTTGTTCATTCGCTTTGGAATGGTCCCAAGACTGTTTGTATACTCGTAAACCATAATGGCACCCTCAAAACTGGCAAAATGTAAGTAACAGGTTCACATTTATAATTGTTTTCATCTTTATCACTTTTATCTTCCTACCTACTCCTTTCATCAGAAATAAGAGTAAAAACATAAATCCTATACTAATTAATGAGGCATGGCATATCCTTTCATTTTATATTTCAAATATTTTCTTAGGATGTATTTCACATTAAAATGAACATAAACCTTATTTTTTTCAATAGTAATCCCCAAAATTTGACACAATAAAAAAAAATTCTACATCTTTCAATTAGCCTAAATACAAATTTACGAAAGTTTCTATGATTTAGTTGCAAAGATATTCAATATTTAAAATTGAGCTAATTTTGAGATGATCCAATGATATAAGATTCATATTCAATATGAATTTTGTTCAAGCTTTTAAATTATTACTGTTAAAACTTTTTTAAATAAATCCAATATTCCATGAAATAATTAAGTATGTTGTTTATTATCTGTTTATTTTATGCTAATAAGCAAATTGGCATCGTAGTAACTGACAATGTTTAGGTGAAATTAGGTGACTGTGACATATGCTTTGTATTTCTTTTGTAACTTTAAATTATATTTATTTTGATATATAATACACCCTTCCAAGACATGTTGTTATAGTTATATTTAGCCAAAGTTTACAATCTATGGCTTATTGATTTACAGATAAAACAGAAATGTGTTGATAACAGAGCCAATTTTCTCAATTTTTGGTATACATTTTTATCAATAATTCATTTTATGGTTCTGTATATATATATATATATTTGTAAGAAAAATCTTATTCTGTTGCAGAGATGTTGTTCAAGTAATAATTATAACCATTTATCTTATGCCTTCTTATTATATTACTATTACTGTTATGATTAATACATATATATATATATATATATATATATATATATATATATATATATATATATATACATTATATATATATATATATACTATTATATATATATATAATAGTTTTATTTTGTTCTTTTCAAGCTATTCTAAGTTTATAGTTAGAATTACATTATAATCTGCTCTATTCATAAAGTTATATGTGAATAAAATGTTTCTTTTTATTCTATAAAAATTCTTTTTCAACTGAATATGGTCTTAATTATTATTTTTTTTTTACGAGCTTTAAAAGTTATTTTTTGTACCTATTTTTCTTAAATACTTCTTTTTTTTTCTAAGTATTAGTCTTTTCTTAAAGTTTGTTGTTTAAACTTGTGTTTTGCATAAATTTTATGTTGTTATCAGCACTGTCTTGAAATTTTTTAGAAATAAAG
Organism: Maratus michaelseni; assembly: GCA_963931845.1. Lineage (NCBI taxonomy): Eukaryota > Metazoa > Arthropoda > Arachnida > Araneae > Salticidae > Maratus > Maratus michaelseni. Next base: position 77,900 of record CAWVPG010000075.1, on the reverse strand, counting down.
TTATACTTCCTTGCAGGACTAATTTCTAAGGAAAAAAGTACCGGAGCCCTAATATTCTGCAGTACTAATAACTGTAGCATGCCCCCTCCACAGTCTTCAAAATTATATTCCATACATTATATGTATTTGCAAAATTTAAAACAATTGATTTCTTTAGCAAAATAAAAATTTTAAACATATCTATCTGCATTTAGTTAGCTGTCAATTATTCAACTTTTTAGTTATCACTCCGGCCGAATATAAATCTTTGCCTAATATGAGAGGAAAAGGAAAGGGTAATTTAGGCTTCGGTTTTTCGGAAGCGCTTGCACTGGGCTCCAGAGCCCAGCATTTATAGGCTCCGGTGAATAATTCTGACCAATATTTAAATATTTACTAAAAGCAGAGAAGTACCGGAGTTAGGCTCCGGTGGGCTCCTGTGCAATTTAAGCCCTGCTTCCTTGATGAGAAAACATGTGTTCAGCCATATTAATGAGAATTACATATTAGTATGTGTATGGAATGATATAATAATTTAATCTTGAATTTTTCCCCTACATCTTAACTATAAGTTTCATTATTTACATCTACAATTATGTATGGATGTTAGGAATTTGCAGATTTTAGGGTCGTGGTTTTGAGAGAGTCTAGTGTATATCTAAAAATTATATGAATTACTCATATAGGATTGATTTAAAATCTTTAGGTTATGTTATGGAATTTCACAGACAGACAGACAGCACCTATCTAGGGACCAGCTTATGGCTAATGGCCAGGGCAAACCCCAAAGCCTAGGGAGGGAAAAATACTACTATCCGGCTCCACCACAGCCCGGGATATGGAATTTCACAGTGAAATTGTCAGTATGTGATATCTCCATATTAATATTTATGCAAAATTACATTATTTTGGGGACTTATATTAAATTTAGATATACCACTAATTTATTTAGAAATTTCACATTGTTTTTCTGATAAAAATTTTAATCTGAAACAAAAATTGTTATTTCTATAAATGCATTTCTTTCTCATTTTACGTTACAATGAAATAATATTAACTAATGAAGGTTTATGTTTATGATGCATGTCATAATAGTGATATATAGTGTAAAATTGTAAAACTTTTATGACAAAGGAATCAATATTTCTTATGAACAAAAATTATTTTAAATACAGTACAGTCTCAAAAATCCAGAATCATTCCGAATACTGCTTTTAAGGATTTTAGAGATCCTAGAATAAAAACTTAAAATTATATTCAACAATTATAAATCATAAAAATTCTAATCATAATAATTATAAAAAATCATAAATAACATATTAAATGATACAAAAGCAAAATCAAACTTAATTTAATCTAATAAATCTATATTTAATATTTGGAAATTTTTCCATAAAAAATTTCTCACCTTGCATTTATAATATTTCAAATTTTTTGTGCTTAAAAGGTGTATAGCCAACATATTGAAAAAGTACCCAAGCCGGGAATCGAACCCAGGTCATCAGTATAGTGCATTGACGTTCTACCAACTGAACCACTTGAAAAATACTCAGCCTGGCACTTTCTCTCTATAACATGTTGGCAAGGCTGCAAACGCAGCACAAGATGGAATATTTTCTGTGAGCCACCAACCCTGGGGCAAACACGAAACCAAAGAAAATCCAGCATTGATAATTAAATAAATATATATTTAATACTTGGAAATTTTTCCATAGAAAATTTCTCACACTTTGCATTCATAATATTTCAAATTTTAATTGCTTAAAAGGCATATAGCCAACATAGTGAAAAAGTTCCCAAGCTGGGACTTGAACCCAGGTCATCAGTATAGTACTGATGACCCGGGTTTGAGTCCTGGCTTGGGTACTTTTTTCACTATGTTGGCTATATGCCTTTTAAGCAATTAAAATTTAAAATATTAATTTAATCTTATAGACTTAAATATACACAGAATTTTTTTTTTTTTAATTTTATGATTTTATTTAAACATCTTATTTGAACATTTATGATTTTATTTAAACATTTCAGTTAGTGTTTGTTGCCTTAGTTTAGGCTAATTGGCCATTACTTTTTCCCTAATTCTATATAATGACATTAATTCATTCTTGGTTATAAAGTTCCTCTGTTCCATGCCTAATATTGTTTTATCTAAACTATTTATGAGTTCTTTCATAGATATATTTTTTTGTTTTCTTCATTTAATACATATTAAAATTTTTTATACCTAATGTAAATGTAACTGAACTATTAATGATCATATAAAATTATAAATAAAATAGACCTCTCTCTGAAAAGACATAGGGAATATGACTGGATAGGCAAAATGCAGAATGTAAACAAGAATAGTAAAAATGTAAGAAAATTTTTAGAGCTGCCATCTATTGACAAAATAAGAAAACAAAACTAAAATAATGTGAAAAATTATAGTAACATTTCTGGAGTCTGGATTTTGGAGGTTTCCGGATTTAAGATGTCTGGATTTTAGAGACTGTACTGTACACAATAAACATTAAAATAAATTTTAGTCAAGCAATGAAAACATGAAACTTCTAATTGTGCAATAAAAACAAATTTAAACTAGTAAAAAGGTAATTTATATCACAACCAGAGAGTTCAAACTGGCAGAGAAGTTGCTGCAACAGCTCACAAAATGTTTTGACATTTTATATTTTGGAGAACTTAAAATGACAGCAAGAGTGGATATAGATGTACCTAAATAGAAAAACAAAAGTTCAGTATACAACAGAAATAAATATTCAATGAGGTAAAAAATAAAATATTGCAACAAATATGGTCAGAATAATAATGACAATTTCTTTTTTAACACTTTCCAACAAAGTTGAAAAGTGTTTATGAATTTGGTTTGTCTGTCTATCTGCCATCTGTCCATGCTCTAACTCACATAAATATATTTGAATTGTCATGCAATTTGTATATGTTGTTGAGGTTTACTATGGCATGCTTGGTATTGAAAATGAAGTGTGTAGCACTTATAGTTTTTTTACAGGGACACTCAAAAGAATTATGTTGTTAAGATTCATTCACAAATGATTCATTGTATATTAAAAGAAAATATCCATGTAAATAACTTTTGTTTTCTCTCTTGTAGCAACAGTTGTTAGTCAGTTCAGTTATTTATATCTTGCCTGAAGATGTGGCAGCATGCAGCTTAAGTATTAAAGTATTTTTCTCAAAGTTTAAGATTACTAAAAGGTTTTCTATTCAATTATGATAACTTAAAATATCAACATATGTTACATTACGGTTTCTGGGGAAAAATCATTTGTGGTTTATTTTAATGATATTGCACAATTTCAAATGTATTGAAATTGATATATATCACTCACATGCACTACAAGAGGCTTACTATATAATAGGGTGTGCATAGCACTTATAGTTCCTTCACAGGGACACTCAAAGGAATTCCTTTACATTACGATCTATGTTGACTGAATGAATACCCAACTTTTATGATGTGATCTTGGAAAAGTTGGATAAGCAAGAACTAATAATTGTTCATCAAAATTCTCTTCTTCAGCAAGGTCAAGCAACTTTTGTTGACTATAATGTTGTGTTAGGGGAAATGTTGGATGGATTATTTCTATGTTAAATTCATTTTTATTAGCTGCTAAACAACTCAAATACAGGAATTTTTTAAACAAAACTCAAATTCTATGGGATTGTTCTGAAAGTTCCTTCCATTCGGGAAAACCAATTCATACCAAGAAATTCTACCCATCCTTTATTAGACATTACACATTAGAATTATGTCTAATAATTAAATGCTAGAATTTTCCGTTACAAACCAACTTTCCCTAATGGAAAGAACTTCCTGAAGAACCCAATACTTAGAAGAATAAGCTGATATTTTGGATTAACATATTTAAAGGTTATAAAATCAATTTCTGTTAAAATTTTTGGCACAGATGTCATATACACACCACATTGGCGCGATTTTTTTCTCCCGCCAATTTGGCAAAAACTTTGTTTTTGAATATTAGTTACAAATAGCATGCAATAATAGCATGTGATTTTTTATTCCAATACAAAAATAAAATAACATAATAAATGAAATAGCCTCTATTATTTTAAAAAAGGAAATAAAAATAAATAAATGATAGTTTGATATAAATAAATATTGATATACATAATAAAAATAATTCATAGAATTAAAATAAAAAATAAAAGTAACTAAACAACAATTTAATTTTTTCACTAAATTGACGGGGAGGGGGGGTAATCGCATATATGACATCTGTGCCAAATTTTTTTTGGTTACAATACATATTTTTTTAGAATATTCATCTCATAATTTATGTATTATTTTGTTGTAAAAGCTCAACATTAAAACATTATAAGACTTCTGAAAACACACTGTTTTATTGAATCTTAGTGTTGTCCTCAAAGGGTGAGCTCAAATGCATCACAAAACAGAATTCATTCAATAATTTTTGTAGTTACAAAACGGTTTTTGTAAACTTCACCATTGTTTTTATTAACATTTGAACAAAATACACTGTTGAATTGTTTGACACTATCCACCTTTCATAGCAAATTAAATTTTAATATAGAATTTAAATGTGATCCTAAGCTTTTGTTTAAAGTTGCTTGTTGATATTTACTTTTTTAAAAGTTAATTACTTTTTATAAAGATTTTGATAAAGAAGTTACACCGTAATGCACCTGACTTGGATAACTATTATGTTTTGCAAACATGAGACAGAGAAAACAATACTGCCTGTTAATTAATTTGTATCTACGGTACTTCTCCATTATTCTGTCGACCACTTTTCATAACAAAATCTATTGCCAAACTATAGGATTTAATGCCAAAAATGCAGTCCCATTCACTTGACGTCAGAAGCACTACACGTGTTTGATATGTCATCAAGTGGTTTTTAATTCGACATTTACCTGTATTTTTCATTGTTTTACTGATTTATTACTTATTTCATTAATTAAAATAACAATTGAATCTTTAAACAGTGGTACCATGATATTAAAAGAGAAAAAGCATTGAAAAAATGTTGCGATGCATAGTTACGTACAAGAAATCAGTTTCAACTGATGTCACCAACATTTATTCACCAGTCAAAAGAGATAATTAAGAATAATAATGTAAGTAAATTAAGTATGACTAAACATGAAATAAAACTTTGTTATTTTAAGATTTTTATATGAATTATTAGCGTACATTTATAAGGCAAGTTTCACTGAATAATTCAAGAAAAAATTATCTCATCTCATTATGCATTATAAATTATAAACTTGACCTTTAATTTTAATATATATTTTTTTAAATAAATAAATTTTCTTAATTTTTATTATTTTACTTTATTGAAAGCATTCGTTATAATTTTGAGTGCATTATTAAATTCAAATTAGTGTTTAAAAAATGTAAACAAAACAGTGAGCAGAAATCTGCAAAATTCTAAAATCCACACAACTTCTGATTTTAAACAATGCGGATTTAAGGGAGTCTACAGTATATACAGTAGAAGATCTTTATAATGCAATTCTATATAACGCAATTCTCCATATAACGCACAACTTCTCAGATGTAAACAATGAATTTTCAGTTAAGAAAAACCTGAATTCTTACATTATAAATAGTTGCTATTCTCTAGAGGACTAAATCTGATACATTAATTTAACTTTATCTCCTTAATTCAGAGCTAATGACTGAAAAAATTGCTGATACAGCTATGTTTGGACAATCTTTATAAACTAAATTTAACAATGTGTGGAATGATCTATATTATGCAAAAAATTATAATCTGTACAACTCCTGGTAATAAAGAATGCAATATAAAGATACTCTAATGTATTTTGGTATGTTTCACACATATTTGGCCATGTTTTACCAGCTAAATTTAATGATATGTGAAATGTGATCTATATAGTGCACAACCTCATGTTTTTAGGTTTGCGTTATAAAGATCTTCTACTGTATTTTTTCATTTTTCTTTGCAGGTTCATGTACTCATGTGCACCAAGACAGGAGCCACCACTGCCTTTATTTAAAAAAAAACTGAAGAGTTTAAAAAAGGATCTGTAGAATGAAAAATACAGGATTAAACAAATTTGATGAATTCCACCAAAAGATTCATTAAATAAACAAAATAATAAAATATACATTTATTATTTAGAGGTTAGCCTGTATTTCTAAAAGTGATTAAAACACAAACTAACAAAATAAATTCTGTACAACTTTAAACTACTTTAACGGTCCTCTTCACTCACTTGAAAACACTGCTCACTAATGTTAATCCTATGGGGCATTATTTTTCTAATATCTCGTTTGCATTTCAATATTTTTAAATGATTTTTTTTTTTTTTTTTGCATTAGATAACAGTGATTAATCTCTATTTCTGCCGTTGATTACTTTTTCGATTTTCTTTAAATAATGATTCAGGGAGCATCTACATATTGAAAATTACACAAACTTTCCTTTTTGAAATGGAAACATCCACTTTCAACACTAAATTTGAGTTAATTGTATCAAAGCAACACATAAAAAGGCATAGCTTACATACATTTCCTTAAATATTCATAACGTTATAAAAAAAAGTGTTTTTTTTTTTTCTAATATGAATTTATTAACAATTTTCATGGTTAAAAATGGGTTTTAAAACAAAAAACTTGCTGGAATATGGTTGTGTGTATTCATTGAATGTTATTGAAAAGAAATAAAATCAATAAATTATTTTTTTGGAGGGAGATATAAATTAAAATGTTTGTCACGTAAATTTAACATTAGCTTTTTTAAACTTTGAACTATTCTAACCTTATACAGATTTAAGTAAAATCATATGCTTTCTGGGCTACTTTGATTGTAGGAAATCTAGTATGGTGTCAAAAATGGGTGTTACTGTTAGAAAAATGATAGTTGATGCAATATTTAATATGCAAACACAGTTTGTGCTTTGCATTAAATAGTAGACACTTTTCCCAGTTAACTGGTACTTATATCTTTTTCATATAAGTGTATTATTTGCAGCAGAATAGGAAATGATATTTTTTTTTTCCCAGGACAGCACATGATGCTTAATTATGTAAAAAAAGAAAGCATTTATATAGATAGCAGCATTAAAGAGAATTTATAAAGATGTATTATCTAATTTAATATTTAGTGAATCATATAAGATTTTTAAATGATTAAGCTACTAAAATATAATTCTGCATTATTCTCCATAGAACATACATTAAGAAAATGTATGAATATCAGACACTTTTCCCAGTTAACTGGTACTTATATCTTTTTCATATAAGTGTATTATTTGCAGCTGAATAGGAAATGATATTTTTTTTTTCCCCAGGACAGCACATGATGCTTAATTATGTAAAAAAGGAAAGCATTTATATAGATAGCAGCATTAAATAACATTTATAAAGATGTATTATCTAATTTAATATTTAGTAAGTGAAATAAGATTTTTCTAATGATTAATCTACTAAAATATAATTCTGCATTATTTTCCATAGAACATGCATTCAGAAAATATATGAATATCAGAAGTAAATACAAACAGCATCTAAGTAACTTCATGCTTTCCCTAAAAAAAATGTGACTTAAAATAAAAAGTATACAAGAAAAAATGAAAAAAAAAAAAAAAAAACTCACCTTCTTGACTTTTGTATCAAAAGTAAAACAAACAAAGCATCTTGTTTAGATACCTTGACTGATGTTTATACATTTTTTATTACATGTATAGCAAATTCCATCATTGAATTCTGTAAATGACAGAAGAAACTGAGTCAATAGTTGCAGTAAAGAAAAAAATCAAGCAAGAAAAAATAAATTTCTTCCGAATTAAATGAACAGAATGATATTATAGTTCACTAGTTTTCAGACAAAATTTTGCAATAAAAGTTACAGGAGTTTGTGTTCATGATTTAATATACCGTAATATCCAGCGTATAATCTGTGGATGAAACAATTCTGTTTCAAACCAGAAATTGTATTCAATAATTGAAGTGAAATAGTTACAGCAATTTGGTAAGTTACTTTTTATAAAATAAAATTTCTGGGTCGAAACATGATTGTTTGATCCACGGATTATAAGCCAGAAATTACGGTATTCACTAAGATGTATCTAGAAATAGGAAAATATCTGGTAGCCAGCAAAAATTTGTAGTTTGCTAATAAAAAACGTTTGTGCCTAATTTATGGTCATAAATGTTGAATAGAATCCTTCAACACATATCCAATTACATTAATGAGTTAATGTGTTTTTATAAGGAATATAAAATCTAAAATATAGATTATGTCATTTAAGAAGAATAATAATAAAGTAATATTTTTTACATATTAATCAACAATTAATATTAACCACAATTAAATATCAAATGGTTTAAAATTTAGTCTCACAAGAAAATATAGAAATTAACAAAAACTAGAAAATTTCTGTTGATAAATGTTTGAGCAAAGTTATGTGAATTCTATTTAATATTTTTTGTTTAATTTAATTAAATTCTAAAGAAAAAAAGGGAGAACAGATGCATAATTTTATGCTTTTAAAATTTTGCCATAAAAATCACATTTGATTTGACAGCTTTTTAACTCTTCACCTATCAGACAGTTCCAATGGTCTGACAGGTGCATTCAAAATGACTATTCAAACCAGAATTTATTTAATAAAATAAGTTAAATATAAACCACAGAGAACTAAAGCAAATAAATAAGTTGAATAAAAATTCTGATGTAAAATGTTTTTATCAAGGTTGAGTAAAATTTCCAGTAGTTAGAGTTAAATGATTTATGAGATTCTTACTGCTTAGGTAAGCAAAATCTTGCTTACTGATGGACATCTTTACATCTGAATTTTCATGTGTTATGAGAGTCTGCTAAAGAAGAGGCTTTTTTTTTCCATGAAAAGATTAAAAGTTGTAGTAATGGGTGAAAATAGTACAAAATAAATTAATTAATATTATATCTGACTTATTAAATAAATTAGCAATAAATCAATCATATAAAAAACAAAAAGAATTGAAAGATACAAAATACATCTAATGATGCTAAATTCCTTGCCCTTCCACATAAAATTTGAATTTAATTTAAAAGACTTATAAAGCCATTTTATAGCAGATGGGTCATTCCATGTCAAATCAACACAAAAAGTGACATTTTCTATCTGACCACTTCAGAATTTTATGATATTAAGCTCAGTTGTTAAGATCATAGAAAAATGAATAAATACTCTTTGATAAATCTCTATCTCTCTTGGTTTTGGAGATAATTAACTTCAAAGATGGACGCAAATCATAAATTTTTGTATTTCTTGCATTACATATTTAGTCATAGTTGGTTCCCTAATTGTCACAGGGACTTACTTTTAGGGTTGTTAGAAAGTGTATGAATTGGGATTTCATATGATTTTTCACATGCATATATTTTTTGAATTTTTAAATTTAAGATCAAACATTTTGACCTTTCATATCTCAAAATTGGACATTTAAATTTTTGGTACTTCTCTATTATCCCGTCGATGACTTTTCATAACAAAAACTATCACCAAACTGTAACGCCTAATAAACAGGAGAACGTTGCCATTGGAATATCAAAACAAATAAATAAAATATAAGAATTTAAGGTCACAATTGTTATTTTAATGAATGAAATAACTAATAAATCAGTAAAACATAATGAAAAATACACGCAAATGTCGAATTAAAAACCACTTGATGACATAACAAACACATATAATGCTTCTGACATCAAGTAAAGGACTGCATTTTTGGGATTTAATCTTACAGTTTGGCAATAGTTTTTTGTTATGAAAAGTGGTCGACGGGATAATAGAGAAGCACCAATTTTTTTTTTCAAAAAATATATGTCACTATTATACTTATTTTCTATAATATATGAAAGTATCATTTTGGGACAAACATGGAATGCTGAGTTAAAAATTAAAATGCAAACTGCTGTACTAATTTCAAGTTACAAATTTAGGCCGCTTGAGTTTATATTGTATACTATAGGTGCAGATTCCCAAAATTTGGAAGGAGTCATTGGCTCCTAAACCCAAAAAATCCAGTGGCCACAGTTGTAAAACAAACGCATAAAAACAATAGTGTTTATATGGGGTAAAAAACTAAAAAAACTCAGGAATTCAAAGTGTAAAGTAATTTATTTAATATATACAGATGTACAAAAAAAATTGAATATTAATTAAATCTTAAATCATGTACAGTCAGAAGATAAAGTTGGGCAAGATACGGTTTAAAAAAAATATGTATAAGCTAAGCAATCAGGATAGCGGGGAATATCAGAAAAACAATATTTCTTATTTTGATTTTGCCAAACAAAGGTACATATGAAAGAAAATTTGAATTTGTGAGATTATTTTGCACTATAAAAATCAAAACACACTTCAAACATTTGTTTATATATATATATATATTTAAATCACAGTCTATGTAAAATTATCAGATTCAAACTGTTACGAATAACATTGCTATTCGAATATATTTAATAGTTTGCTGTGTTAAACAGATCATTCTGAAATGTTATTAAAAGATAATAATAATGTTTGTTATGCGTTTTGGTCTTAATTTAAAAAAAAAAAAAATCAACATTTCACGATGGGGACTAGGAAAACCAGAAATTGATTGCTTTTAAATCACATGGCGACTTAAACACCAAAAGTTAGTGGCCACAGCAAAAAATTTAGTCGCCACGTGGCGACTGGCGACCGTGAATCTGCACCTATATTGTATACTCATATGTATAATTTATGGGTACATGTAAATATTAATGAAAAAAAAAATTCATTGTAAAATTCACAAAATAAATTTTTCATTTTCTTTTTTATGAGGGGGGGGGGGAGGCTAAGGAAGGTTTCATAGCTATGGAGCAAGTAAATCTATGTATCTTAGTAAACAAACTACTGAATCATTCTACATCAAATCAACATTGACAACCTAACCTCTTAATGCTTCAATGAAATTCAGGGTACTTAATAGTATCATGGCATAATTAAAAACTTTTAAACTAGGTGCCTGAAACTACAGGTTAAGAACTTAGATCCAGTTTTAAAAAAATAATAATTTTTTTTTTTTTTTTTTCCAAAATAAAATATTGTTTTGATTTTTTAGATCTGTATTATAATTTTGTAATTATCAATAGTTAAAGATTCATTTAATAATATTCTAGTATAAAGAGACCTTATTAGTTTTTTTTTTTTTTTTAAATCTTAAATAAAATCCTTTTTTATAAATTTTATGGCAATTTTCTTTCTAGAGCAGTAAAAGTTTCAGCTGAATTTTATTTAACATGGCTTATATACCACATAAACTATAAAATAAATAACTTCTTTTAAAATAAAATATTCTTAGCAGTTCTATTCTGGCATGCTAAATTTTAAGTAGTTGAGCTACGACTGAATGCAAGCTGGACCTAAAATAAAATGGGATATATATATATATATAAAGAGAGAGAAAGAAAGGGGTGCAATTTACATTTTAATTTATAACTCAACATCCCATGATTGTCCCAAAAAGGATATTTTCAGATTTTATAGAAAATAAGTATAAAACATAGTAACATATATATTTAAAAAAAAAAATGAAATGTACGATTTTGAGATATGAAAGGTCAAAAGTAAAAATGTTTGACCTTGAAATTAAAAAATTCAAAAAATATCTGATGTGATATATCATATGAAAGCCCAATTCATACACTTTCTAACAACCCCAAAAGTATGTCCCTGTGACCATTAGAGAACCAACTATGACTAAATATGTAATGCAAGAAATGCAAAAATTTATGATTTGTGTCCATCTTTGAAGTTAATTATCTCCAAAACCAAGAGAGATAGAGACTTATCATGCAGTATTTATTCATGTAATTATGATTTATTTATTGTTATAATAAAGTAATAAACATTACAAAATATTAGAAAAGAAAAAAAAGAGTTATACATTTTTTTAATTTTGTCTGCTACGGGATGGGGCAGGTGGGGGACACGAAGTAGACATTTCAGGGGAGGTGGAGGGCTACTGATTATGCATTTATTGTTACCAAAAAAAATATATTAACTGAGTAGAAACATAAAAAAGAAATGTGCACTAGGAAAGAAAAGAATTAGTGTATGAGGAGTAAATTTCATTATGATTATTTCTTTAAGCATTTCAAAGTAGCAAAAATGAAAAAAATAAGTAAAGATTCTAAAATTTGTGTATTGAGATGTAACAGGGTGAATGTAAGCTAAACTGTTCGATAGAAAGATGTGAATTTAGGTGAAATTGAAAAAAGAAATTCTCTGAAATACAAATGATTTTCAATAAATATCATTAGCATTATACAAAACATAATTCATTTCTGCTAGGTGGTCTTTGCATAGATTCAACCAAAAAAATTGTTCCCAAATAGAAAATATTCCTGGAAGAAATATTTTTTGTTCTGCAACGCTATTGCTGTGTTGCCATAATTCTGTTATAAAGAGCAAAAACATCACAAACGAAACTAAAAAGAAAAGAAAAAAGTTTTAATATTCTAATCAATAAATTTACATGCATAATGCATGAAAATATATAAGTTGACAATAATTTAAAGAATGAAATAAATATAAATAAAAAATAACTTTTTCAATAAATTTGATTGATAAAGTGTTTGTTTTTTTTTTTTTATCATCAGAATATATTAAAGATAAAAGAGCAAAATGAAACATATAGTTTTAATGGAGTTAAAGTTCTATAAGTGGGTATATTGGCAAGGTGAGCATCAAATAAATAAAAAAGTGGCCACAATGTGGTAATGGTTTCAAATAATATAATAAGAGTATGAGAGCCGGACAAGAAATGTTTGCATTTTTACAGAATATTTAAGAAATATGTACCGAATGGTTAGAAAAAAATATTTAATTTCATTAAATAAATTATACAAAAATAAATAAAAAAAAAACATTTATTATTTATTTTCATATTCTACAATAAACTGTCAAATAACATATCATAATATAAATATATTTAAAAAATAACCAATAAAATATGCTGCAAACTTAAAAGAATACATGGTTTATTTCGCAATTTATTATAAAATTGCCCCAAAAGCAAACCAGACTACAACAATGAAATTAAATTTGCACATGCTATATTGAAATGAAATACCAATTGGCAACATATGCATTTATGGAACTTTACCCGGTTTAATGCAGGAGTCTGTCCAATCTTTTTTCCCAGGGTCCTGTTTTTGTGAAATTGTGAACAGCTTTTTATATTTGTGAAAAATCTAAACATAATTTTGTGAATTTGAAATGATCGTTATATTCAAGTTTTTGTTTATAGATTTTTAAAGAAGATATATGAGTGTAAAATACATATATTTTCTTTATATATTTAAAAGTGACAGGTCAGATTTTACTTTTTAAATGATTAATTTGTGAAATGTTCAGTTTAAAGATGGAAAAATTTTGTGAAAAACCTATTTTTCATACAAAGAATTTTGTGAAGGGTCCTGTTTTGAAATAAAAAAAAATGTGAAGGATCCTTTAAAGGACCCAATTTTTTCCTAAACAGATCCCTGTAATGACATTCACTAATTTAAAATCCATGTGCACATCTATTTAGGCATAAACTTAAAAAAAATAATAATAAGTTAATATATTTACTCCAACCATGGAATACTTATACTTTAAATCACTTAACGACATGGTTTCTACTAAAAAATAAATAAAATAAGCATCAATATATTGTAATATATAACCATTATTATGAAATATTTAAATATTTCATCTAATATTAAATTCATACTCACTTGTAGAAAATTTTTGTTGAAAAACACAAACACTTTCAGATATACATAAATGTTTTCAAAATTTTCTGAATATAAATTTTATCAATTTTGAAATCATTTATGTACACCTGAAAGTGTTTATCAATTTCAAAATATAAATAAATAAAATCACAAAATTGGATTTGTTGAAAATAAAGACATGTTATTTTATTTATTATTATTATTATTTTATGAAAATAAATAAATTTTAACTGTATTATGGCATTTAAAAGACAATTCATTACCAAGAACAACATAAATTAACTGCTAAAAAATATAATCACTGGAAAAATCCACTTTTATTACATAGAGAAGTGACCACATAAGTTCTGCTGAAATAAACACATTTTGTTTTAAAAGTACAATAAGAAAAATCAAGGATAAGAAGTCAATATTCCGATTTCAAACACCACATAACGTGCATGCTGGGTTTGGGGTGAAACTGGAAAAATTATACACGATTTTTATGTAGGCGGAATCAAGACGGAATAATATAGTTTTAACGACACTGTCTAGACAGAAATTTGTACTAGGAGGCGCTTCTGGATAAAAATACAAAGGTAGACACTTTACTGGCCAATTAGCATGCAGCACTGTTTTCATTGCCAATTCATATTATCTTTGGCGACTTTATCGCTGCTGTTTGCATTTTGCTAGTCAACAAGTCCGGCCTACCATTGCTCATATATAAAATACGAGTTCTTGATTATAATTCGAGAACTTGTGTTTAAAAATATAAATAATTTGGCTTCTTTTGATGTTTAATTTGTTAAGATTTTTTTTTTTCACTGATTTACATATGTGGATGTAAGTGAGTGCGTGACAGGGTTTTCAGAGGAGGCTCCCCCCCTCCCCCTCCCCCCAAACACACCCAAAAATATGTTTGAAAAATTAAAGAATTAAAAAAAAAAGGACAAAATAACACAAATATACGAAAGTGGCTTAACTGCTTTTTGTATGATTGCAATTTTATAGCATGATAGTTTGATAGTTTTGATTTAAAATTATTAAAAATTTATTTATAAAGTTTGGATATTTGTTTTAAAGTTATTTTATTCTTTTTTGTTTAATATAAATATTTCTAATTTATTGTATTTTAAAAAAACTCTTTTTATTAATTTTTTTTAAATAATGTATCATTATTTTTTTTAAATTCAAAAATATATTAAAATGATGATAATAAATATTTTTTTATTAACGATAAAACATTAATAATTAAATTATTAAATTAACTAATAATACTAAAAATGCAAAATGTATAAACAGATAAAGCATAAATTTCAGTTTACAGTTAAATTATAAAATATAATGATAAACTGAATATATAATTAAACTATGTAATGAGTTTATTTTCAGCAAAAAAAAATTAATAATTTATACTAATAATATTATTAATTTAATAATTTATTAAATAAAAAAATAATTTAATAAAAGTTTAACTTAATTAATATATGAAACTTATTAACTATTTTAATAATTCATTAATAGCAATTATTTATCAATTAATTTTTAAATTGTTTTTATTAAAAATTTCTAATATTGTCTTTCAAAATAATTAAAAGCAATTTATTAGAAAAATCAGTCAAAAATACAAAGTCAAGAAATTATTAACTATATATATATATATATATATATATATATATATATATATATATATATATATATATATGCAAGTAGTTTAAATCTATAAAAATAACTTTTAATAGTGCTAAGTAAAAAATTATTGTTCAGATGTATATATATATATATATAACCATTAATGAAACATTACCGTAACACCAACAGAAACTATGAAATTATGAATTAGTATATAATATTAATTGACAACGATAGTGTTCCCCAACAGTGTGAATATAGATACCATATACTTATTTAAAAGAAGAAGAAAATAAATTATAAATTGAAAAAATGAAATTTGTGGAATTTAGACAGAATTTTCAAGTCCCAAATGCCTAAATACCACAAATAAAATGTGTGGTTTCATCATCATATTAACCATAACATTGCTAAAGAATATGATTTTGGGACTACCACACCATAATAGAGAAAAAATCATAAAATTCAAAAAATAATTATATATATACATACATAGTTTTTGTATGCACAGTAATAGTTTATAATTCAGAAAGAGCAAAAGTATTATTATTTACTGTAAAATCCTTATTGTAAGCCCCCCCCCCCCTTACTGAAGCACACACAAGCTTTATTTGCACAAAAAATTGATTTTAAAAAAATCCAAAAGAGAGAATTTTCCATTTTTTGACAGACTTTGACTTATGCTTTTACATAATCTCAATGAAATCACCCCATGCATGAAATGTCCGCTACCCTTCTCTGTTCTCACCCCAGCACAAAATAATCTCAAATTATTTTGTCCTATTTGTTGCTTACTAGCCATAATCATCAGTGCCTGATTTACTGAGTCCTTTTGGCGCACAGACCCAGGGCCCCGATTTTTAAGGATAGGAACACCCAAATGCTACTGAAAACTTTTCAATTATTAGACGAAATCTGATGAAGTTTTAAATATTAAAAAACAAGCTTAATATGGAAAAATCTGTGAACTACTGCACACGTGAAAACATTTGCTCGCTAAATATTAATCCTATGGGAGAAATTTTTTGAAAATATTTATTTAAATATCTCGCTTGCATTTCACTATTTTTAAATGATTTTTTTTTTCATTGGATGGTTGAGGTCTATCTCTACAAACGCCATTTTATACTTTTTCGATTTTGTTTACAGGTATTTTTATTACTATTATTATTTAATTAGGATACTTTCACTTTCAGAACCGATTTCGAAAAATTGAAAAATCATCAACAAGATAGAACACCAAAGATAAAGTTTTTTTAGGGTAGTGGCATAGCCAAGGGTGGAGTTCAGGGGGCTGACCACCCCTCTCCGAAAGAGAAACATTTGCTGATTCATAGATATAAAGACAGTAAAACTTCTAATACGGAATCTCCAGGAACCTTTGAAACATTCTGTTTTAGACAGATTTTCGTCTTAGCAAGTATAATTTTAAAATATTATGAAAGTTTTCAGTTATAGACAGGTACCTTTTTTTTTTCAGATATTGTCTAAGAACGTTTAAAACCTCCTTTCTATCAAACACTTCTAAAGATCATAGGTGTATTACAGTAAAACTTGTCTAAGCGAAACTTGTCTATAACATAATTCTTTCTCAAACGGGAAAAAAATCAAGTTTCGACGAAAAAAACACCATCATACATAATTATACTTGCTAAGATGGAGACCTTTCGAAAATGGAGATTTTTTCCAGTCCTTTTGAATTCCTTCTTTGCAGGTTATACTGCAGGGGCGCCATTTCAAGAGGTACATTTCACCAGCTCGGACCTATGGAGTTGAGGAAATTCAGCAATGCCATTCGTTAGTACTACGTACTACGTTAGTGCTGTTAAGTACCGTGGCATTTTCGTTTGTACCACTTCCGTTACGAAGTAACGGACGATTCTTATGTGCGAGCTCCAGGCTGGAGAAACATGGGATTTCCTATAGGAAAAAGATCAAAGTTTCCCGATCTCGCTCAAATTATAGGTTCCGTTAAGATTTTCGTTTGTATCGCTTCCGTTACGGAGTTATGGCCGCTTCTTACTTCCGGGCTGGAAAAAAGTGGCATCTCCCACAGCAAGGTCAAAAAAATTTCCGACATCGTACAAATTGCACGTGTCGTTAGTACCGGGAAGTACCGAGAGATTTTCATTTGTACCGCTTCCGTTACAGAGTAACGGACGATTCTTATGTGCGAGCTCCAGATTGGAGAAACATGGGGTTTCCCAAAGGGAAAAAATTGAAAGTTTCCACGATCTCGCTCAAATTATAGGTTTCGTTATCGTTAGTACTCCGTTAGTACCGAGAGATTTTCGTTTAAACCCTGCTATAAAGAGAACATTTACTTTTCATTAGATATAAACTTTGACTCTATTAGGTAAATTTCGAAAGAAATACTACTTCTCCCCTAAGTTGGAAATTTTGAAAAAATTTTGCAGATCTACTCCCAGAACCCAAAACCACCCCCAGTTCAAAACTTTATCTGTCTATCTATGTCACTTTTTTATGGACACGATAACTGCAATAATTCTGTACAAATCTCTTCCAAACTGATACATAAAATCAAGGGGCATAAAATCTCGGTCATGTTCGTTAATGGGCAAAATCGAACCAAAGGGGGGGGGGAATGGGGGGCTTTTTGTGAAAACAGAAAAAAACCCATAATTTCTTAAATATGATACGTGTCGAATCTGTTTAAAGTTATTATTACTTCTAGGAAAAGGGTCGAAAATTCATGTAGGACAGATTTTTGATATCATTAAAAATGGCCCCAAGGTGAGAGGGAAAGGAGGGTTTTAGAAGAAAAAAATTCATAACTCCGTCAATACAAAAGATATCAAATCCACTTAAATTTATTATAACTCCTCTTAATATTATCAAAATTTTATATTGACAAGTGTTTTATAGGACCAACCCTTATAACAAAAAAAAATTAAAAACAATAAAAAAAATCCCTGCCGGCTCCGCCTGCAAACAAGTTAGGTTTCGAAGTGGACGGTTCTAACTGTCGCATCATGGCAGAAAGGTCATTTCTTCCGAAATTCCCAACAAACAGGCACCCCACGGTCTGCATCTTCGAAATCTACCTGTGCCTGTAGGCTGAGCCGTCAGGGATTTTTTTCATTTTGTATCCTGACCTTGTGAGCTGTTTTGCTGCGTTCGTATTTTTATTGAAGCCATCTCTTGCCTGTGGCTTTTTCCTACACGCGTACTGCTCATTTTATATTAATTTTCTTTTGTCGGTTTCGTAAAATGTATTCTTAACTAAGCGTGTCGTTCTTTAGCCCGCTAATAATGTTTAAATCTAGTGTATACAATTATATATATTCAAGAACATTAAAATTTTATCAAAGTTAAAATTAACTGGAGACAATAAAATAGAAAAATACGTTCACACAACACAAAATGTATCAACATTTTAATTAATATTTTTCTTATTTTAAAAAGCCACTTTTACTATTGAGCTACGCAGGAAAAAAAACCCGCTAAAATCGCATTAAAAATTGCTAAAAGTTAAAAAATCTCAGAAGACAAAATTTACTATATCGGACCAAAATCGAACATCCGAACCGAAAATTCTTTCTGTAACCGAAATTATTTCCCGAATTTCAAAAACTCACCGCGAAACACTAAAATTCGCATTGATAATTGCATTAAAATGTTATATAAATTAAAAAATCGTGGAGGACAAAATTTAAAGGAAAAGTCTGAAACTTAATTACTTTTACGAATGTCAAAAAATCGCCATTAAACAAGGCAAAATGCTATACATCGCATTACAAATCTCAATAAAAACGACTAAAAATTTAAAAATTGCGTAGGACAAAATATTCATTTTATAAGGCTAAAAGTTTGAACCCGTATTATTTTACGCAAGTCATAAAATTGCCGTGAAACACGAAAAGGTGCTAGAAATCGCAATAAAAATCACTAAAAATTCAAAAATCAAATAGGATAAAATTTACTATAATGGGCTAAATCATTGTAACCGTAATTCTTTCACGAATATCTAAATACACTGCGAAAAACAAAAAATCGCATAAAAATTTTCAATAAATATTCAAAATCGATGCACGAATTCCGAATAAGTTGAATGAAATTAAGGCAAGATTTATTATATTCGAATAAATGATTAAATCGGATTTACTTTACTAATGGGGAAAAATCGCCGTGAAATTGAATAACCGCCCCCACCCCTAAAAATCGCTAAAATTTCAAAAGACGCAGAGGAAAATATTTACTATAGTGGGCTAAAATTTTTAACCGGAATTCTTTCTCGAATGTCAAAAGATCACCGCAAAACACAAAAAAATTACATATAGCAATATAAAATCAAAAATATTGAAGGAAAAATTTACTATATTAAGGTAAAAGTTTGAAAACGAATTCATTTTCAGAATGGTAAAAAATCGCCGTGGAACAAGGAAAAAGGCCAAGAATCGCATTAAAATTCGCTAACCATTCAAAAAACGCAAATTGCAGAAGTTACTGTAGTGGAACAACACATGACAACTGGAATTCTTTCATAAATGCCAAAAAATCGCTGAAAAACGATAAAAATCGCATTGAAAATCACAATAAAAATGACTAAAATTCAAAAATCGTATTGGACAAAATTAACGTTATTACTCTAAAAGTTTGAAACCATATTACTTTTGCGACTGTCAAGAAATCGCCGCAAAACATGAAAAAGTGCTAAAAATTGAAAATCGCCTTAAAGTACGCTTAAAATTCAAAGATCACAGAGGAAATATTTAATTATAATAGGTTAAAACCCTGTAACCGGGATTATTAGACGAATGTCAAAAAATCGCCATAAAAAACAAAAAGGCATAAAAAAAATTCGGTAAAAATTCAAAATTGCTGCATGAATTCCGAATAAGCTTTAGAGAAACTAGGATAAAATTTACTTCTTTGGGATAAAAGATTAAAACCGGATTCCTTTTATTAATGGGTAAAAATCGCCATGAAATGCAATAACCTCCTCCCTCCTAAAAATCGCTAAAAAATTCAAAACTCACAGAGGACAATATATACTGCAGTGCGCTAAAAATTGTAACCGGAAGCTTTTACAAATGTAAAAATGTCACCGCGAAATGCTAAAAGTCGCTTTAAAATCCGATATAAATTTAAAGATCGCGGAGGTTAAAATTTATTAGGCTAAAAATTTGTTACTCAATTCCTTTTACGAATGTCAAAATTTTGCCTCTGAACAAGAAAAAATGCAAAATATCGAAAATATGAAAAATATTGAAAATCGCATTAAAAATTGCCGAAAATGGAAAAATTGCAGAGAACAAAATTTAATGTAGTGGGCTAAAACAGTGTGACAAGAATTCTTTCACAAACCTCAAAAATTGCCGCGAAAAGGGGAAAATCGTTAGATATGGCATTAAAAATTCTAAAAATGCAAAAATCGCGGAGGACAAAATTCACAACATTACGCTAAATGTTTGAAACCGAATTCCTTTTATGAATATAAAAAAAATCGCCGCGAAACATGAAAAACTCTAAAATCACATAAAGGAATGTACAAAAAATTAAAAATTCGCTCTACGATTTCCAAGAAAACTTTATTGAAAAGAGGACAAATTTTTCTATAGGTTTAAATCGATTTCTGGTTACACATGTAAATATAACGCCATCGAAAGCGAAAAAACTCTAAACATCGCATAAAAAAATTACGAAAAATTCAAAAATTGCTTTTTGGATTCCAAATAAACTTTATTGGAAAGAGGGCAACATTTACAATATTGTAATGAAATATTCAAACCGGATTCATTTTCCTAATGTGCAAAAATCGCAGCAAAACACGAAAAAACGTTAAAAATCGCTTATTAAATTAGAAAAAGATCTAATAACAAAATTCCAAAACTAGGTTCGAGGTGCATAACTAAAAACATACTGTTCTGCCAAATCTTGCACGTTTGCTGCCAGCACTTTCTACAGAACACTGCCGACAGAAAGAAAGGGAAACTCCTTTATTTATTGTTATAGATACAGATTCTAAGGTGTACGCTACCGAAGGCAGTGGAGCCACCAACATTCGGATTATTTAGAAAGCTTTTCGTAGAAAATATATATTCATTTAACACTCATTTTAGATATTTAAACTGGCCCGTACTACGCCGGTCTTTCGTTTAAAAATATAAAATGGCAAAAAGACCAGATTGTAGTACGCCCGACGAATGCTGCCAAAAGCAGGGGGCTCACAACTGCAGGGTCGTTTAAGAGAGATTTTTAAAAAATAATATAAAATAACACACAAATTGAAGGGTGTACACTCCCGAATACAGTGGGGTCCACAACATTCTGTTTGTTTGGAAATATTTCCGTTTAAAAATCCAAAATCATTCAACGATGATTTTGAATATGTTTAGGATTATTACAATTGGTTATAATTATTATCATTCTGTCGTTTAAAACTATAAATTCAAAACAGACCAACGCGTGCGTAGCACGCCTTGTATACACTACCGAAGACATTGGAGTGACAAATTACAAGTTCGTTTGAGTAGATTTTTATTTGAAAATAGAAAATCATACAAATTCGAGGGTGTACCTTGCCAAAGGCAGTGTGACATTAGTTCCATTTGGAAAAAAATCGGTTAAAAATGTAAAATTAAAACAGACCTGAAAGCGCGTAGCATGCCCGGTGAACGCTGCCGAAGGACCCTTACTCAAGGTTCGTTTGAATAGATTTGTATTTAAAAATATGGAATTATACAATTTCGAGGGTGTACGCTGCCGACAGCATTGGAACCCCCAACATTAGAGTGGGGGCATAGCACGCCCGATGTACGCAGTCGAAGCTAGTCGGACCCTAAATCTAGTTTCGTTTAGATATATTTTCATTTAAAAATATAAAATCACTGTCAGAGGCACTGAAACCCCCAACATTAGGTTCGTTTGGAAAGATTTCCGTTTAGAAATATAAATTCATATTCAACACTGAATTTAGGTAAATTAATATTAGTATTATCATGGGCCCTGGCTACGCTTATCTTCCTTTTAAAATTCAAAAATCAAAAGAGACCTGAAACTGCGTAGCACGCCTGGTGTACGCTGCCGAAGACAGTGGGATTTCCCAATTATAGGTTTCTTTAGATAAATTTTCATTTAAAATGTATAAAATCATGCAAAATCAAGGGTGTCGATGCAAGGCATAGGAAATCCTGCAATAGGTTCGTTTGAAAAAAATTTCGTTTAAAATTTTTAAACCAAAACAGTCTGGTGCCCCGTGGTACACTTCCGAAAGCATTGAGGCCTCCAACTTAATGTTCATTTCTTTCGAGAAATTTTTATTTGAAAATGTAAAATCATACAAATCCGAAGGTGCACGCTGCCGAAGGCTTTGAGGCTCCCAGCACTCGGTTTATTTGGAAAGAATTTGTCTTTTTAATTATAACATCAGTCAACACTGATTGTAAGTACGTATATTTAAGGTTACTATCACTCGCCCGTGCAATGCCGGGCAGGTCATCTAATAAATAAAATAAAATAAAACTAAATAAATAAATAGAATGTCGATAAATCGTCAAAAGATGTACATTAAATCTATCACATAATAACACCTTACCGAATTATATATGTAATTTTTCTCTTTTTTAGCGCTTTCCACTATTTTAAATGATGAAATCTTGCATTAAGAAAGGTTAAACATTATAAATATTATTGTTAATTTGATTTGTGTTGGAGGGGACAGTGCCAAAATTACTTCTTATCACGGGCGTGCAAAATCTTAGTTACACAACTGCGACATTGACTATACATAAACAACTTTTCAATAATATGCTTTCAAAATCATTTTTTAGAAGTCAAAAATGCATTATATTGTTACGAAAATAATTGATTGATAACTAATTCAAATCACTATAAATATACACATAATGTATTGTTAAAAATAAATAGAAAAAACAAATAATGCTTATCTACGTGGATAAATATTAGGTTTCATTTTCATTTTAGAAGTTTTAAATTTATTGATTATACGTGAAACGGGATTTTAAAAAATGTGAATGATAAAAGTAAAAACATTGTTTTCTGTGACCGAATCCATCAAATCAATTAATTTTCTACCAAACGTATGTAAGCTATTTTTTTACATAAACATAAAATATCTAAAAAATAAAATATCTATTGCTAAAATATCTATAATAATTCGTAATCATAAACATAAAATGCGCCAGTGTAATGATACATCACAATAACTAACAATCCTGCGTTTTTCTTTGCCGCCAGAGGTTGCCATAATCTAACGAATGTCACACAAATCCCCAGTAAAGTTCCGAGTTCGCATCTCTATCAGTAGAAGACTCCACCAAACTAACTCTCATTTCTTCTCCGTCGTTCATGACTTTCTGGCGTCTCTTTGCAAGCTAAAACTAGTCGTTGGGAGCCGCCGTAATACTTACCCATCATGGATATGCATAACATAAAATATGAAATAAAGCATGTGTAAACTATTTATAAATGCATTGCAATTCGAATTAAATCGTGGCTTGATAACATCCTAAGCTTTAAATGCTCTATGACTGAATTGCGTAAGAGAAACATCCTTATAACTCCAAAAATGATAATCCTATTAACTAACAGTTTACTGCGTCGGATGAAGCGTCTCTTTTACAATTAAAATATATCTTTGAATTGAAATTTGAATGAAATACAGGGTCATGCAAAGTCGAAGCGTGTGCAAAATGTGATTATAAATATCTCGGCAACTCATTATCCGATAAACTTCATTCTTTATGCAAAATTTATGTTTTTTATAGTCACTCCTTAAACAAACAATTTTCGAAAATTTTTATATACCTTTTATTAGAACGAATATTTCGAGAGTCCGAAAAAAATAGTTCCGTATAATCGAGGTTACTGAAATTTAATAAGCTTCTTCTCATTATTGCATACAAAGTACATATCAAATTTCAAGTCTCTATCTCAATTTGTTCAGAAGATAGAGCGTTTACAGACACACACACAGAGACTGACGGACGCAGTTTTTTTTTTCTAAAAATGTTTTTCGGAATCTCCAGTGTCTGAAATGCGTAAATCCTTCAATTTTTTGTTCTATTTTTAAAACGATTATAAGACTTACCCTATACTACGTATGATGGGTAAGTAAAAGTATGTTTGTTTTTTCTTTTTTTCTATATAAACTTATCATAGTTGCTTTGGTTAAATTACACTGCTCAAAACAATTAAAGGATATTGCAGTTTTAGGTGGATTTTGTATCTGGGAAACTTTTTAGCTGATTGATACATGGTCGACAGACATAGTAGGTTATATGAGAATAAATTACACATGTTTGGCAGAAAAAAATGCATTTTATTGCGCATTTGTGTACAAAAGGAAAAAAACACAATTTGTGCATATGAGAAAAAAAGAATAAGAAAAGGTGTTTTCTTCAAAGAAAATCATTTTCAGTAGGGGGTATGGTTTCCACGGGCGGACAGCAACGTTGAACACCTTTGAGGCATAGACTCAATGAGGCTATTAATGACGAGTTGGGGTATTCTGCCCCACTCTTCCAGTAGAGCTCTTTCCAGTTCTTGGAGAGTTTGTGGGGGTTGTTGGCGGCCAGAAACTCGTCTTCCTAGAGCGTCCAAAACGTGCTCGATTGGATTCATGTCTGGAGAACACGCTGGCCATTCCATTCGAACGATTCCTTCCTCGAAAAGGAAATCCTCCACCAGGTTTGCACGATGTGGCCTGCAATTACCGTCCATTAAAATGAAGTTATCTCCGATTGCTGCAGCGTAAGGGACTACAATATGTCTGAGGATCTCATCCCTATATCGGCGCCCAGTCAGAGCTCCATCTCTAATGATGTAGAGGTCAGTGCGCCCGTCAATGGAGATGCCACCATACACCAACACTCCTCCACCGCCAAATCTGACACTTTCGTGCACGAACGCAGGATTATTCCTACTGCCACGGTCCCTCCAGATGAAAATACGCCTATTATCCGGATGCACAGAAAAACGGGACTCGTCAGAAAACAGAATATTGCTCCATTCATTTATCCTCCAGTTGACATGCTCAGTTGCCCACTCCCTGCGGTCGCGACGATTCCTTGATGTTAATCTAACACATACCATCGGTCGGCGAGCATACAGACCTACAGCATGGAGCCGGTTTCGGACAGTCTGAGTTGAAATCGTGGTGCCTGTAGCCGAGCGAAGGTGTTGTTGGAGAAGAGTAGCGTTCATGTTTCGGTGTCTCCGAGCTGTTAACGCTAAATACCGATCTTCATTGGGCGTTGTTGCCCGTCTACAACCTTGCCCTGGTCTTCGGCCTGCACATCCACTCTCCAAAAAACGGTTCCAGATCCTGGAAATGTTACTTTGTGACACTCCAATGGCTTGCGCTACTTTGGCTTTACTTTGGCCCCCTTCTAACCTACCAACAATTCTCCAAGCTTCTGAATCTGTCAAATGACTTCGCTGAGACATCGTACTCATCGAAACAAAGTAATCACTGAATGCCGATCATCCTTGTCTTCATTCTCTTTTATCCAGTTGAAAGTCAAATTTCATTCGCTGCCGCTGAAGCGACGTTTTTGACGTCGAACTCAAAATTTGCATACTCCACAGTTTGAAAACCAGAAAAATTTGCATTTGTGATTCTCTTCCTCTATTTTCGGCAAAAAAAATTTCGTTTATATCTTTATTTTATATAAAACTTCAAATATCCTTTAATTGTTTTGAGCAGTGTATTTACCACTGCTTTCTTTAGTCAATATATTGTATGATAAAATTTCTCTATCTTAATTCATTATAATAGTTTAATATCTTCAAATAGGCTGTCCTATATCTATTTAAGCCTTACTAGGTTAAGCGTAACAGTCATGGACACTCTTAAAGGATTTCTTGTAAAATTATGGTTTAATTATTAGTTTGATCCATATTTTAATACACCGAGCAGGGAAGACCGAGCCCGAGCTATGCTCGGTCAGAATTAAATTTCAGTTCAAATATCATGACCAAAATGACCCACTAATCGAATCTTCTCGAACATGTGACATTTGCCCAACAGTCTTCTCGTGCCCGAAAAGCATAGGATGCAAAATTTAGTCTAAATTGTCTGAGCCGTTTTTTAGGTAAAATTACCTTGACCCATAGTGACCCAAAAATGATCCACTAATCGAATTTTCTCGGACATGAGACCTAGCCCAATGATTTTCTCGTGCCCGAAACTCGTAGGATGCAAAATTTAATCAAAATCGTTAGAGCCGTTTTTTAGATAATATTTACTTGACCCGCGTTGACCCAAAAATGACCCACTCATCGAAAGTTCTCGAACATGTGACCCAGCCCAATAGTCTTCTCATGACTGAAAATGGTAGGATACAAAATTTAGTCAAAATCGTTTGAACCGTTTTTTGGATAGAAGTAGCTTGACCCTGATCCATGATGACCCAAAATGACCCATTCATCGAATTTTCTCGAACATGCGACCTAGCCCAATGGTTTTCTGGTGCCCCAAAACGGTAGGATACAAAATTTCGTCAAAATCGTTAGAGCCTATTTTAAGATAAACTTTGCATAACTACACACACACACACACAAGATTTGCTCGTATTAGAATGTAGGATTATAGCAAAGTACTAAACAGTTACATAACTAATATTGTTTTTACCTTGGAACAGATGCGGAATCCCTGGTCACGGAATTTTGGCGACTTTTTTTTTTGGCGCGCGTCTCAGAATCGCGCCCGACTTGTTTTTAATATGCCAACATCTTGGAATTATGGGAAATACAACCTTTTGCATTTTAAAAACACAGGAGCGCGTCTCAGAATCACGCCAGACTTGTTTTTAATATGCCAACATCTTGGAATTATGGGAAATACAACCTTTTGCATTTTAAAAACACAGGAATGCGTATTTCTATGCGTGAATAAAGTTAAAAGAAGTAAAAACGACATTAACCACATAAGAAGAATAGAAAATGAGTAGTCTACGTTATATCAATCTTTTAAAGAGCCTTACAACATCAGAGTATACTATACATTCGACGATTGAAATTCGAAATTCTCCACAACCTTTACAGTCGACTGCAAAATTGTTCGAGCACCCAGACCCCTCTGGACTTGTAAAAAAAATAATTTTTAACAAGTCGCGGGAATAAATTTAAGATGTATGTAAAAGCAGATATGATTTTTTTTCTTTAAACAATTACAAAGATGTATGTAAAAAAGTTATTTTCATCGCGGATTTTTAAAAAAATCACAAAGATGAATGTAAAAAAATAATTATCGCGAAGATTCAAGGTTTTTTTTCAGAATTTTCCAATATTGGCAAGACAACCGACACAAAAAAACGGGCCATAGCGCACAACGCTCGCTAAAGGGTTAAATAATTTAATTTCGACCAGACAGGGGGTCCATATATCACGTTTTAAAAATATTCGATGAATAATTTAACCCTTTACAGCGCGCAGTAAGTCTGTTTTTTTAAACTGATTAAATTGTCGATTGATACCAGAATTTGCAAAAGAATTTATTAGAAAATAAAAACTTGCTTATTTTCTCGTAGTTTATAAAAATGAAAAAAATTAATTCAATATTATTGGAATTAAAATTAGGTGTTCTGTTTTGGGGCGTAGCGCTCGCTAAAGGGTTAAATAATTTAATAAAAAGAACAATTAAATGCAAAAATTAACAGTCCCAATTCTACCTAAAAATGTAAATAATATTAGATTTTATCGTGATTCCCTGTAAATTTTTAATAAAAATATATTTAAGCTAAAAGTTTTGTGTTCTGTGAAATTTTATGTTTTCTTATTGAATTGGCTGTCTGTTTTTTCATTTGAAATTGCTTACATAACATTCTCCGTATACGCGATAAGAATTTAATAAAAATATGTCCTTCAAGAAATTACTCGATGTCCTTCAGGAAATAACTCGTGATACTTTTTATTTCGAAGCATCTTAGAATCTCTTACGTAATAGCTTATTAACTTTCCTCTTTTTTTCATTTGACATTGGTTGCGCAATATCTTGCAATCTTCTAGGCAGATGTGTTCCTCAGAAATGACGAGTAACATAAAACTAGTGATTTTTTTTATTCTTGAACTTTTCTGAACTTCCTTATTTTCTCTTGGGAGTTACGTTATATTTTTTACCGATGTTTCTAGAACATGAAAAAATGTATAAAAGAGCCACGTTTTCGAATAACACTTTATTCTGATCTAATCTTCCATCAACGAATTATGAATTACGGTAAAGAAATCACATTTTCCGACATATGGGAGATAAATGTTGCTGAAGCTGAAATAGAAAAGGAAATGAATTCCTGTTTCTTGAGTTGCACAAATACAATTTTTGAATCTACATCTTCAAAAAATACTTCCGATAATACACTAAACAAAGTACAGTTGACTGCAAAAGCACCTCCGAAAAAATCTATCATTGATGTGCTGGATAAGAGGAGCAAAACAATAAAAAAAAAGCTTCAGAATTTCAAAATCCCCAAGAAACAAAATCAGCCTCAATTTGACGATAATTCAGTTATTACTTTATTTCCGGACCCAGAAGATTACAAAATTATATTTCAAGAATAACTCGAAATATGAAAAATTTAAACGAATATATTTATTAAAAATCCAAAAATTAAATGAAACTTTAATTCCAAAAAAATAATGTTCTTATATTTCCAACATTGTAACCATATATAGTCCATAATTTCCATATATAACATTGTAACACATTGTTATAATAATATATTTTGTAAAAAAAAAAAAAAAAAAAAAAAAAAAAAAAAAAACTTTTAGCGAGCGTTGCGCGCTGTAAAGGGTTAAGTTACTCATCGAATATTTTTAAAACGTGATATCTAGGCTCCTAATGGTCACAGAGAGTCGGGACTTTTGCCTGTCTGGTCGAAATTAAATTCTCTTTATTAAATTATTTAACCCTTTAGCGAGCGTTGCGCGCTGTAAAGGGTTAAGTTATTCATCGAATATTTTTAAAACGTGATATCTAGGCTCCTAATGGTCACAGAGAGTCGGGACTTTTGCCTGTCTGGTCGAAATTAAATTCTCTTTATTAAATTATTTAACCCTTTAGCGAGCGTTGCGCGCTGTAAAGGGTTAAGTTATTCATCGAATATTTTTAAAACGTGATATCTAGGCTCCTAATGGTCACAGAGAGTCGGGACTTTTGCCTGTCTGGTCGAAATTAAATTCTCTTTTGATTTTCAAATAGGTTTTGGGGGGAGGGTCTGACCCCCACGGCGAATTGTTTTTCGGCTATAATTCGACCCCTAATGGTCGCAGAGAGTCGGGACTTTTGCCTGTCTGGTCGAAATTAAATTCTCTTTTGATTTTCAAATAGGTTTTGGGGGGAGGGTCTGACCCCCACGGCGAATTGTTTTTCGGCTATAATTCGACCCCTAATGGTCGCAGAGAGTCGGGACTTTTGCCTGTCTGGTCGATACTCTTTTCTGCAATCGTTTATCGGGGGAGGGTCGCGACCCCTGGTCGATCGATAAAAAATGGTCGGAGACCGCTGAAATTTTCGAAGGGCCGTAGCTGGAGAACGGCCGACCGCAGGGAGACGAAACTTTTACGAAAATTTTTAGTTTTATCGGCACTCTCGGACCGTGCGGGTCTTTTCCTCCCCAGACCGTTATTTCGATCGGCCGATTGTTCGAGCACCCAGACCCCTCTGGACTTGTAATAAAAAATAATTTTTAACAAGTCGCGGGAATAAATTTAAGATGTATGTAAAAGCAGATATGATTTTTTTTCTTTAAACAATTACAAAGATGTATGTAAAAAAGTTATTTTCATCGCAGATTTTTAAAAAATCACAAAGATGAATGTAAAAAAATAATTTTCATCGCGAAGATTCAAAGTTTTTTTTTTCAGAATTTTCCAATATTGGCAAGACAACCGACACAAAAAAAACGGGCCGAACGAGGATAACCTCGTTCGGCCCGTTTTTTTTGCTTTACCTTTATTTTCTCTCTGAGAGACAATTAGGTAAAAAAGTCTACATCAAGCCATATTCATATACATCATCTCCAAAGTGTACGAAAACACGCTTCGGAGGTTCTGGCAATCGGAATGTTTGTAAATTATCATGGTACAAATTTATATTAACTGTTTTTAAAACAAACTCTTTCGCCTTTTCCTCGTAAAATTCCATCGTTTTTAGTCTGAAATGTTCTACAAAGTCTTGGAAAGTCATCGTGTTATTATGACCTTCCACCATTATTCTGATATTCAAAGCCTTTTTTATCGTGGAGGTGGCTCTCATGGGCTCAGCTGGTAACAGTATTCTCGTTACCTCTGGATTCCTGAACCAAAACTTGAGCAATCTGGCGATCTTCCTCTTTGAATCCGCAATCAGATCTAGCATCTCTTCCACTGATAGGACTTTGATTTTCAAAACGCTTGCAGGCAAGTCCATTTTTCTGTAAACAATGTCCTGCACTCTCAATTTGCAGTGTCTTTTTGCAAATTGATGCAAACTTTTCAGGCCTAGAATCCGGGCCACATCCGTACCCCTCACGAACGGCAGTCCATCGGCAGAAAACACCATAAGAAGAGGCGAAGACAATCGGTCATTTCGAATGAAAACAAACATCTTGGAGCAGAAAGGCACTCGGCAACTGGCTGAGCAAAATGATAGTCTCTTCGATCAGGCCGACCCGTATTTATACTAGCTCTCATCCTGTTTCAAAAGAACATCCCGTTTCACTAGAATCTTTTTTTTCCTTGTTCGCCGAGGTCATCCTGCTTTTTTGCACGCCACGAGGGCATCCTGTTTCAAAAGAAATGACGGTCATCCTGTTTCGCTAGAATCTTTTCTGAACGATAATTGTTTTTCCTTGAGGACCTTGTTTCTCTACACGTGGATCCGGTTTCAAAAGAAGTCGCTAGAATCAGCACGTGTTTCCTTTTCCCCGAGGTCACGAGGATCCGGTTTCAAAAGAACTGACAGTTACGCAAGATCCCGTTTCGCTAGAATCGCAACAAAAATATTTCTAGAAGAATTTTTTTCCTCATCCTGTTTCGCTAGAAGCACGATAATTTTTTTTCATAAAGAAACGAAAATGTTTCCAGAACTCTCCGAAGAATCGTATAAATAGCGGAAGCTTCGGTACCGACGCATCATTTTGCTGCCCGACCATGGACACCAAAGTTGCTTACAAAGGATTAGACATTTTTCCTCACAAATTATCCTCTTCGGTTCAAAAATTAGAATATCCCGAAAAAAATTTTATCGGCTGGAAGACCAACGAGGCCCTGAATGTCTCGGTCCTGTTCATGAACGAAGGGAATAAAATTTATTTTTGCAAACACGAAAAAAACTCTAAAAATTTGGATAGCATACAGCAGATTGGCAAAGCGTGTCAAGAATTTCACAGTTTTCATCCGGAAAGTATAGACTGGAGTCGGATAGTCAACAGATATAAAAGAAGCCCGCTGCAAGAATTCAGAAAGAACGCCGACATAAGGATGTGTTTCAACCTGGGGAATTTTTTTCTGGTGAAAGCTTACTTCACATTCGGATTGAGAACGGTGAAAGAAGGCACGGTCCATCTGATACAAACTCTAAAAGTTCCCCTGTTATTTTATTTAAAGCGGAAAAGGACGCACAAGAATCTGGAAACCAAAGACAAAATTTTACCGTACAACGACATTCACCTCTTCGACAGGAGAATACTGTTGCCCGACGGGGCCTACGGGATTCCCGCGGGCACGACCTACATGATTTTTACCACGCAAAAAACCTTTTTCCGTCTCGACGTGATTTCAGATGACTTCAAAATTCCTTTCCGCGTGGAGGACCCCGTGGCCAAAAGGGTGGTCAAACTCGAGAGCGCGTTCGACATTCCTCCCCAGACCCCCTACATCGACGACGAAGACCGCCCGCAAAAAAAGGCGAGGACCGAAGAGGAAGCGGAATTTAGGGAATTTTTCGAACCCGAGCCTCCGGCCCCCCAACAAATCACTTACTGGTTGATCCCCGATCCTCCGGCTCCGCAAATTTTGGAGAGGGCCGTGACAGTCGCATCTCCGGATTTCATCAAAAATTATAACATTTTGAAATGGAAAACTATGGACGATCCAAACGTAGGTGTTTTTCACAGCGACCCGTGCGCATCAGATCCAGAACCCTTGGACTTGTCTCGCCCGCCCGAAGAAATCGATTTAGAATCAATTATAGCTACACCTGTAGACGAAAACAACCGAATCGATCTAGACAGCCTTATTTCAGAATTGTGTTCTCCTGACATTTAAAAAAAAAAAAAAAAAAAAAAAAAAAAAAAAAAAAAAAAAAAAAAAAAAAAAAAAAGCTTCTATTCTATAATCATGTTTTTCATTTGCTTGCTTCTGCTTAAAAAGATTTCTTTCAACACGTGGATCATTTATTCTAAACTGGCCTGTTTTTTCATATAACCTTTTTGGGCGACGTTGCTTGCGCAACATCCCGCGACCTTCTGGGCGATTATTAAAGAGATTTCCTTCAACACGTGTTCCTGAACTTTCGTGGAATTATTTATTGTCAACTTTCCTCATGACGTTGCTTGCGCAACATCCCGCGACCTTCTGGGCGATTATTAAAAGATGTGTTTGAATGTTCATGGAATCATTTATTTTAAGCTTGTCTGTTTTTTCATATGGGCCTTCCAGAAACAGCGCATGTTCTTGAACTTTCGTGGAATCATTCTAAACTTTCCTCCTTCTGGGCGGACGCGATAAGAATTTATTAACAAGATTTCCTCGTGTGCTTCGTGGAATCTAAACTTTTTCGCATGATATTGCTTGCGCAACATCCTCTTGGGCGACCTTCCAGAAACAGCACGCAATCATTTATAGTTTTACTTTTCTCACATGATATTGCTTGCGCAACATCCTTCTGGGCGGAGAATTTTCCAGAAATGACCTTCTAGAACTTTAGACACGTATAAAAGGACCGCGCTTTCGGACGCAAGATCATTCTGACTTGTAATTGCAGACAGCACGCCATTTCGAAAGATGATCAATTTCGAAGACTTGGAAGATTTGTTGGTAGTGGAGGAAGCCGAAAGACCCGAGCCACAACTCTACGATCCGTACAGCATGGTCTTGCACACGCCGTTCGTGGATCACGAGAGGCAAGAGAAGAGCAAACCTCCCGCGGCAAAATTTGAAAAGGAAGAGAAAATATACGAAAAAATATTCAAGCCGCCAGCCTTTGTCGGAACCACGGAAGCGGAGATTCCAAACAAATTGAAGGATCCTAAGAAAAATAAAATAGACGAGCAATCCATCGTAGTACCGAGCCCGGACGAGAAGAAAAGCGCGGCCAAGTTCAAAAAGGAACCCTTTCTCTTGCCACCTCCAATTTTCGGAACCAGGGATGCTGAGATCCGAAACAAATTGAGGAATTACAAGATTCCGAAGAAAAATAAAATTGACGTGGTATTACCGAGCCCGGCCAAGGAAGACTTTCTCTTGCCCAGTAGAAACAAATTGAGCGATCCAAACAAAAAAAAAATCAAAAAACTGGTCCCGGACGAGAAGAAAAGCGCGACCAAGTTCAAAAAAGAACCCTTTCTCTTGCCAGTCATCGGGAAAAAATTACTGGATCCAAACAAAAAAAAAATCAAAGAGCTGGACGAGAAGAAAAGCGCGGCCAAGTTCAAAAAAGAAGAAAAAACCTTTCAATTACCACCTCCAGCCATCGGAAAAAAAATACGGGGTCCGAAGGAAAAGAAAATCGACGACAGACGAGAAAAGAAAAGCGCGGCCAAGTTCAAAATGGAAAAACAAATATTCAAACCATCCACCTTTCTCTTGCCACCTCCAACCTCCAGAACCAAAGCATTATGGGATTACAAGATTCCAAAGAAAAAGAAACTCGACGAGCAATTCGACGAGCAGTCCGTCGTAATTCTGTTTCCGGATGCGGAAGAATACCGATTCATATACGAGGAATTGAAAAATGAAAAAAATTTTCTCGAATTCAAAAAAACATACGAAAGAAACATTTGCCCCCAGAAAAAGAACTGATTTTTTTTCACCCTTCCTTGGAGGAGTCAAAGGTGAAAGTAAAAAAATAGGTCAGAGGCGGTCCAACCGCCTCTGACCTATTTTTTTACGACGCATCGTTAACCAATATTGGTCAATTCAAAATTTACAACTTGTCATTTTCACGGAACAGTTAATCGAAAAAGATTAAATATTCCGATAATGTCTCATTAAACAAATGTAATTTAACAAATCAACCGATGCAAATAAAAACCAATGCTGAAATTGAGCTTCCTTACATTTAATTGAAAAAACTGCACGTCATTAACATTTCTTGAAAAATTTATATTTTTTTACGACACATTATTTATCAATATTGGTTAAGTCACAGAACGGTTAATCAAAAGACAATTTTCATCGAAAGAAACTAAATATTTAGATAATGTTTCATTAAAAAATGTAATTTAACTTACCCCTGCCTCGTCGGAGCTCCAGGCTGGTCACTCACGAGCCACGTGGATCCCCAGAGACGAAGGAGGACAGTACAGGTTTTTCCAGAAATCGCCGAGTTTTGCCGTGGATCTCCAGAGTTTTGCCGATGAATCTTCATACGCGCGCCGGGTTTCTCGCAGGCAGTAAAAAGAATAAAATGGATCTTTCGGAGTTCTTTTTTACGACCCCCGCATGCTGGGTTTCTCGAATTCTTCCAAGTCCCAACTGAAAAAAAATATATAAACTTACCTTTCGACGAAAGAAAGGAACGCGGTTATACCCCCGCGGACTGGGTTTCTTGAATTTTTCCGAGTCCCGACTGAAACAAAAAATAAATTTACCTTTTTAAGAAAGAAAAGCCACATTTTTCCAAGTTCTTCTTTACGCGGCTATACCCCCGCATGCTGGGTTTCTTCAAAGTTTTCAGAGTTCTTTTTTACGACCCCCGCGGACTGGGTTTCTTGAATTTTTCCGAGTCCCGACTGAAACAAAAAAAACTTACCTTTTAAAGAAAGAAAAGTCATATTTTTTCGAGTTGCGCGGCTATACCCCCGCGTGCTGGGTTTCTTCAAAGTTATTTTTTACGACCCCCGCGGACTGGGTTATTGAAATTTCCAAGTCTTTCCGAGTTCTTTACGCGGACTGGGTTTCTGGTAGACAAATTCTTTCAACTGAAACAAAAAATAAACTTACCTTTTAAAAAAAGAGTCACAATTTTACGCGGTTATACCCCCGCGGACTGGGTTTCATGAATTTTTCCAAGTCTCTCCAAAAAAATATATAAACTTACCTTTCCACGAAACAAAAGAACATCTTTACGACCCCCGCGCACTGGGTTTCTTCAAAGTCTTCAAAGTCCACGGTCCCGAGCGTTAAAAACAGAAACTCGACGAAAGATCTTTCCGATTTCTTCTAAATACGCGACTAAACCCCCGCGGACTGGGTTCCTTGTAGACCGACACAACTGAATTTATTACGCGGCTATACCCCCGCGTGCTGGGTTTCGGGCCAAACATCCAAGTTGAACAAAATTGAACCTGAAAGAAAATTTACAAATCAAAATTTTCTGAGCTGAAAAAAAAAAAAAAAAAAAAAAAAAAAAAAAAAAAAAAAATATATATATATATATATATATATAAATTTTTTTTTTTTTTTTTTTTTTTTTTTTTTTTTTTTTTTTTTTTTTTCATAGGCTTTTATGCCGATGATAAAACTTGGGACTCTTCGAGACTTCGGTGTTTACAAGATGGAAACACAATCTAAAGACACCACTGAGGATAAGGCGAAATATTTTGAAATTTTTGATCTCGAGAAAAAGAAAAGTCCAGAACGAGAAAGTTATAAAAAATTGTCCCGTAAAATCAGAAAATGTTATCCGGGTTACGCATGTTCCCGTTGCAAAGATTATTACGAATGTCTCCAATTAGATGACGTAAAATTAAAACTGAGATTGAAAAAGGTGTCGAGACACAGAGGCCCTCCGGAAAATTTTTGGGAGTTTCCCGATAAGGAGGAGTGTGTAAAACGTGGCTACCACCAAAATCGTATTATTTTAAAAAATGAAGTCCTAAAATAACCTTACGACTCAAAAAATAGTGGAAGTGATTGACATTCTGTGATGGGGTGTGTAACTTTTCCTTAAAGGATGAACACAACTTTTTGTCTTAGGTTTTAATCTAATTTGATTCATGTAAAAAAAAAAAAAAAAAAAAAAAAAAAAAAAAAAAAAAAAAAAAAAAAAAAAAAAAAAAATTTTTTTTTTTTTTTTTTTTTTTTTTTTTTTTTTTTTTTTTTTTTTTTTTTTTAACTAGTAACGGGATCGTACGAGTGTATATATTTCTTCAACATGGTACGCTGGCGACAAGTTTGACTATGAATTCCGAAGTCAAATCGCCAGTCAGGTCCGAATACAAGCATTCGAGGTGCGTGGCCTCACTGGCAGTAGGTTCGGACGGATTCACCTTGTTCGACGGGCGGGTCAGCGTGGTCTACGATGGCAGTCTCAGCAATTCGAAACTGGTCCGGGAAATCGTGAAGCGAGGAGTACGTAAACTTTACATATCCGACGAAAGAACACAGAAAAAAATCAACGATCTCCTCAAGTCTTACCCACACTTGCTTGGAAGACTGATAGTGAAGGAAAAAAAACTTAAACACGTCGACGCGGACTGCGCTTACTGTCGGTCCGAAAATTGTCACAGGTGGAGGGCGGTCTCGTTGCTTTCTGAAATTTTTGAAATATTTTTCGACCACGTGGATCACTGACGTCGAAAAAATATTCTTCTCAATTTATTCTCAGACAAACTTGGCTCGATCAACTCAACTCAACTCAAAAAAAAAAAAAAAAAAAAAAAAAAAAAAAAAAAAAAAACTTATAATTTATAAAATATATAAATTAAAATCTCTCTCTCATTTTTTTTTTTCAAAAAAAAAAAAAAAAAAAAAAAAAAAAAAAAAAAAAAAAAAAAAAAAAAAAAAAATTTTTTTTTTTTTTTTTTTTTTTTTTTTTTTACGTGAGCAGTACAACTTTGGAAAAAATATATTACGAAACTTTGCGTTGGAACTTTCTTTGCGAAATTTCATTCTTTTGGCCCTAACTCGGAAACGGAAGGCCTCAGGAAGAAAAACTCGACACGAAAATTTTCAGTTTTTATAGATCTATCCGACGATGCGGGTCGTTGGCTTCCGCGACCATTTTTTAAACCGACCACCTGTCCCAGCGTCGCATCGAAATCGCGGAGTTTTGGCGCCTCGGGGGGTCCGACACCTTCCTGGCAGGCCCCATTCGAAAATAGGCCGCCGTGCAAAATTTCTTAGAAGTTGGACCCTCGGTCGCCGAGTTACGACAGAAAATGTAAAATCCGGGGACAATCGGCCGATCGAAATAACGGTCTGGCGAGGAAAAGACCCGCACGGTCCGAGAGTGCCGATAAAACTAAAAAGTTTCGTAAAAGTTTCGTCTCCCTGCGGTCGGCCGTTCTCCAGCTACGGCCCTTCGAAAATTTCAGCGGTCTCCGACCATTTTTTATCGATCGACCAGGGGGTCGCGACCCTCCCCCCGATAAACGAAATAAGAAAAGAGTATCGACCGGACCGAAAAAAGTCCGGACGCTGTACGACCATTTTTGGCCGAGATATCGCGATTTTAAAATTCGACGTGGGGGGTCAGACCCTCCCCTCCCGAAAAACGAAATAAGAAGACAATATCGAAGGGACTGGCAAAAGTCTGGACGCTGTACGACCATTTTTGGCCGAGATATCGCGATTTTAAAATTCGACGTGGGGGGTCCCGGCCCTCCGTCTTTATGAAAAAATACAGAAAATACTTTCGACCGGAACTGAAAAAGTCCGGACGCTGTACGACCATTTTTGGCCGAGATATCGCGATTTTAAAATTCGACGTGGGGGGTCAGACCCTCCCCTCCCGAAAAACGAAATAAGAAGACAATATCGAAGGGACTGGCAAAAGTCTGGACGCTGTACGACCATTTTTGGCCGAGATATCGCGATTTTAAAATTCGACGTGGGGGGTCCCGGCCCTCCGTCTTTATGAAAAAATACAGAAAATACTTTCGACCGGAACTGAAAAAGTCCGGACGCTGTACGACCATTTTTGGCCGAGATATCGCGATTTTAAAATTCGACGTGGGGGGTCAGACCCTCCCCTCCCGAAAAACGAAATAAGAAGACAATATCGAAGGGACTGGCAAAAGTCTGGACGCTGTACGACCATTTTTGGCCGAGATATCGCGATTTTAAAATTCGACGTGGGGGGTCCCGGCCCTCCCCCCGATAAACGAAATAAGAAAAGAGTATCGACCGGAACTGAAAAAGTCCGGACGCTGTACGACCATTTTTGGCCGAGATATCGCGATTTTAAAATTCGACGTGGGGGGTCAGACCCTCCCCTCCCGAAAAACGAAATAAGAAGACAATATCGAAGGGACTGGCAAAAGTCTGGACGCTGTACGACCATTTTTGGCCGAGATATCGCGATTTTAAAATTCGACGTGGGGGGTCCCGGCCCTCCCCCCGATAAACGAAATAAGAAAAGAGTATCGACCGGAACTGAAAAAGTCCGGACTCTCTGCGACCATTTTTGGCCGAGATATCGCGATTTTAAATATTTATCGATACCTAATTTAAATAAATTTAAATAATAGATTTAATATGTACGATGAAATGAAAAATTAACTTACAACTTAGATGATCATTCCGCCAGCCAATCGATGCCTGCGTAAACCGGAACCAAAAGAACGAGTCGAGCTTAGCTACTCGTATTTATAATCTCCCGAAAAATATTCTGAAAAATATTCTGAAAAATATCTTTGAGGAAAAAAAAAAAAAAAAAAAAAAAAAAAAAAATCTTGGGAAAAAATAGCTTCAGATAATGTTTTGGCGTTGTCGAGAGAGGTTGTGTCTGGCGTTGCTCCCGTAAATTACCAATTAAGGTAATTTAGACGCTCTATTTTCGCTATAATTCCATATTTTTTCTTTTAAAAAGGATTTCTAAAGCTCCGCTGAGGATACTGGTACCATTTTTGTTTAATTTTTTAACAGTTTTAATTATTTTAGTATTATTTTATTATTAATTTTTCGTAAGAGTGACTTTTATTTAAGCCGATAAACAATACTAAATAACTATTTATTATTATTAAATCAATTATTTTATTTGTAAAATTAAATTTCCTACCTAGCGGTAGCAGTCATTTTAAGTTTTATCCATTTTAACTAAAGTTTTAATAACTTTAAACTTATATGTTTTTATTTTTATTCACGACACGTTGATAATATTATGCAATACGTATCAGATTTTCTATTATTATTATTATTATTTACTAAAAATTACTATTTCCGAGAGCATTTGATTTTAATTAAGGTTTTCTAAAGCTCGCGTGTCCATCGTAGTAACATTTCTAGCTAATTTTATAACTGTTTTAATTATTTTAGTAATATTTAATGGTACTGTTTGAAAATTTCGTAGGCGTGGCTTTTATTTAAGCCCATAAAATAAATAATAAATATCTATTTGTCGTCGTAAAATAATATGTTTTAAATGTAAAATTAAATTTCCTATCCAGTGGTACCAGTCATTTTAAGATCCGATTAGATTAAGTACTCTTTTTATAGCTTTAATTAATTTTCATCTAAGATGGCTGACGATGACACGTAAACAACGCCAAGATGTTCGGTTGAATGGTTGGTGGGTGGTGAAACAAGAATAAGAAATCCTCATACAGGATTGAAGTACCTTTATCAAGTAGAGTAAAGGCAAAACACCAAATGTGGCAACCAGCTCCACAAGAACAACATTAGACTTTATCAGAACACAAAGCTTTTAGCGAAAACACGATTATAAATAAAAATTTACAGGGAATCATGGGTAAATATAAGATTAAATGAGTTTTAAGTAGAGTTGTAAGTTAATTTTTCATTTCATCGTACATATTAAATCTATTATTTAAATTTATTTAAATTAGGTATCGATAAATATTTAAAATCGCGATATCTCGGCCAAAAATGGTCGTACAGCGTCCGGACTTTTTCAGTTCCGGTCGAAAGTATTTTCTGTATTTTTTCATAAAGACGGAGGGCCGGGACCCCCCACGTCGAATTTTAAAATCGCGATATCTCGGCCAAAAATGGTCGTACAGCGTCCAGACTTTTGCCAGTCCCTTCGATATTGTCTTCTTATTTCGTTTTTCGGGAGGGGAGGGTCTGACCCCCCACGTCGAATTTTAAAATCGCGATATCTCGGCCAAAAATGGTCGCAGAGAGTCCGGACTTTTTCAGTTCCGGTCGATACTCTTTTCTTATTTCGTTTATCGGGGGGAGGGCCGGGACCCCCCACGTCGAATTTTAAAATCGCGATATCTCGGCCAAAAATGGTCGTACAGCGTCCAGACTTTTGCCAGTCCCTTCGATATTGTCTTCTTATTTCGTTTTTCGGGAGGGGAGGGTCTGACCCCCCACGTCGAATTTTAAAATCGCGATATCTCGGCCAAAAATGGTCGTACAGCGTCCGGACTTTTTTCGGTCCGGTCGATACTCTTTTCTTATTTCGTTTATCGGGGGGAGGGTCGCGACCCCCTGGTCGATCGATAAAAAATGGTCGGAGACCGCTGAAATTTTCGAAGGGCCGTAGCTGGAGAACGGCCGACCGCAGGGAGACGAAACTTTTACGAAACTTTTTAGTTTTATCGGCACTCTCGGACCGTGCGGGTCTTTTCCTCGCCAGACCGTTATTTCGATCGGCCGATTGTCCCCGGATTTTACATTTTCTGTCGTAACTCGGCGACCGAGGGTCCAACTTCTAAGAAATTTTGCACGGCGGCCTATTTTCGAATGGGGCCTGCCAGGAAGGTGTCGGACCCCCCGAGGCGCCAAAACTCCGCGATTTCGATGCGACGCTGGGACAGGTGGTCGGTTTAAAAAATGGTCGCGGAAGCCAACGACCCGCATCGTCGGATAGATCTATAAAAACTGAAAATTTTCGTGTCGAGTTTTTCTTCCTGAGGCCTTCCGTTTCCGAGTTAGGGCCAAAAGAATGAAATTTCGCAAAGAAAGTTCCAACGCAAAGTTTCGTAATATATTTTTTCCAAAGTTGTACTGCTCACGTAAAAAAAAAAAAAAAAAAAAAAAAAAAAAAAAAA
Organism: Maratus michaelseni; assembly: GCA_963931845.1. Lineage (NCBI taxonomy): Eukaryota > Metazoa > Arthropoda > Arachnida > Araneae > Salticidae > Maratus > Maratus michaelseni. Next base: position 36,463 of record CAWVPG010000075.1, on the reverse strand, counting down.
AAAAAAAAAAAAAATTTTTTTTTTTTTTTTTTTTTTTTTTTTTTTTTTTTTTTTTTTTGAAAAAAAAAAATGAGAGAGAGATTTTAATTTATATATTTTATAAATTATAAGTTTTTTTTTTTTTTTTTTTTTTTTTTTTTTTTTTTTTTTTTTTTTTTTTTTGAGTTGAGTTGATCGAGCCAAGTTTGTCTGAGAATAAATTGAGAAGAATATTTTTTCGACGTCAGTGATCCACGTGGTCGAAAAATATTTCAAAAATTTCAGAAAGCAACGAGACCGCCCTCCACCTGTGACAATTTTCGGACCGACAGTAAGCGCAGTCCGCGTCGACGTGTTTAAGTTTTTTTTCCTTCACTATCAGTCTTCCAAGCAAGTGTGGGTAAGACTTGAGGAGATCGTTGATTTTTTTCTGTGTTCTTTCGTCGGATATGTAAAGTTTACGTACTCCTCGCTTCACGATTTCCCGGACCAGTTTCGAATTGCTGAGACTGCCATCGTAGACCACGCTGACCCGCCCGTCGAACAAGGTGAATCCGTCCGAACCTACTGCCAGTGAGGCCACGCACCTCGAATGCTTGTATTCGGACCTGACTGGCGATTTGACTTCGGAATTCATAGTCAAACTTGTCGCCAGCGTACCATGTTGAAGAAATATATACACTCGTACGATCCCGTTACTAGTTAAAAAAAAAAAAAAAAAAAAAAAAAAAAAAAAAAAAAAAAAAAAAAAATTTTTTTTTTTTTTTTTTTTTTTTTTTTTTTTTTTTTTTTTTTTTTTTTTTTTTTTACATGAATCAAATTAGATTAAAACCTAAGACAAAAAGTTGTGTTCATCCTTTAAGGAAAAGTTACACACCCCATCACAGAATGTCAATCACTTCCACTATTTTTTGAGTCGTAAGGTTATTTTAGGACTTCATTTTTTAAAATAATACGATTTTGGTGGTAGCCACGTTTTACACACTCCTCCTTATCGGGAAACTCCCAAAAATTTTCCGGAGGGCCTCTGTGTCTCGACACCTTTTTCAATCTCAGTTTTAATTTTACGTCATCTAATTGGAGACATTCGTAATAATCTTTGCAACGGGAACATGCGTAACCCGGATAACATTTTCTGATTTTACGGGACAATTTTTTATAACTTTCTCGTTCTGGACTTTTCTTTTTCTCGAGATCAAAAATTTCAAAATATTTCGCCTTATCCTCAGTGGTGTCTTTAGATTGTGTTTCCATCTTGTAAACACCGAAGTCTCGAAGAGTCCCAAGTTTTATCATCGGCATAAAAGCCTATGAAAAAAAAAAAAAAAAAAAAAAAAAAAAAAAAAAAAAAAAAAATTTATATATATATATATTTTTTTTTTTTTTTTTTTTTTTTTTTTTTTTTTTTTTTTTTTTTTTTCAGCTCAGAAAATTTTGATTTGTAAATTTTCTTTCAGGTTCAATTTTGTTCAACTTGGATGTTTGGCCCGAAACCCAGCACGCGGGGGTATAGCCGCGTAATAAATTCAGTTGTGTCGGTCTACAAGGAACCCAGTCCGCGGGGGTTTAGCCGCGTATTTAGAAGAAATCGGAAAGATCTTTCGTCGAGTTTCTGTTTTTAACGCTCGGGACCGTGGACTTTGAAGACTTTGAAGAAACCCAGTGCGCGGGGGTCGTAAAGATGTTCTTTTGTTTCGTGGAAAGGTAAGTTTATATATTTTTTTGGAGAGACTTGGAAAAATTCATGAAACCCAGTCCGCGGGGGTATAACCGCGTAAAATTGTGACTCTTTTTTTAAAAGGTAAGTTTATTTTTTGTTTCAGTTGAAAGAATTTGTCTACCAGAAACCCAGTCCGCGTAAAGAACTCGGAAAGACTTGGAAATTTCAATAACCCAGTCCGCGGGGGTCGTAAAAAATAACTTTGAAGAAACCCAGCACGCGGGGGTATAGCCGCGCAACTCGAAAAAATATGACTTTTCTTTCTTTAAAAGGTAAGTTTTTTTTGTTTCAGTCGGGACTCGGAAAAATTCAAGAAACCCAGTCCGCGGGGGTCGTAAAAAAGAACTCTGAAAACTTTGAAGAAACCCAGCATGCGGGGGTATAGCCGCGTAAAGAAGAACTTGGAAAAATGTGGCTTTTCTTTCTTAAAAAGGTAAATTTATTTTTTGTTTCAGTCGGGACTCGGAAAAATTCAAGAAACCCAGTCCGCGGGGGTATAACCGCGTTCCTTTCTTTCGTCGAAAGGTAAGTTTATATATTTTTTTTCAGTTGGGACTTGGAAGAATTCGAGAAACCCAGCATGCGGGGGTCGTAAAAAAGAACTCCGAAAGATCCATTTTATTCTTTTTACTGCCTGCGAGAAACCCGGCGCGCGTATGAAGATTCATCGGCAAAACTCTGGAGATCCACGGCAAAACTCGGCGATTTCTGGAAAAACCTGTACTGTCCTCCTTCGTCTCTGGGGATCCACGTGGCTCGTGAGTGACCAGCCTGGAGCTCCGACGAGGCAGGGGTAAGTTAAATTACATTTTTTAATGAAACATTATCTAAATATTTAGTTTCTTTCGATGAAAATTGTCTTTTGATTAACCGTTCTGTGACTTAACCAATATTGATAAATAATGTGTCGTAAAAAAATATAAATTTTTCAAGAAATGTTAATGACGTGCAGTTTTTTCAATTAAATGTAAGGAAGCTCAATTTCAGCATTGGTTTTTATTTGCATCGGTTGATTTGTTAAATTACATTTGTTTAATGAGACATTATCGGAATATTTAATCTTTTTCGATTAACTGTTCCGTGAAAATGACAAGTTGTAAATTTTGAATTGACCAATATTGGTTAACGATGCGTCGTAAAAAAATAGGTCAGAGGCGGTTGGACCGCCTCTGACCTATTTTTTTACTTTCACCTTTGACTCCTCCAAGGAAGGGTGAAAAAAAATCAGTTCTTTTTCTGGGGGCAAATGTTTCTTTCGTATGTTTTTTTGAATTCGAGAAAATTTTTTTCATTTTTCAATTCCTCGTATATGAATCGGTATTCTTCCGCATCCGGAAACAGAATTACGACGGACTGCTCGTCGAATTGCTCGTCGAGTTTCTTTTTCTTTGGAATCTTGTAATCATAATGCCATAATGCTTTGGTTCTGGAGGTTGGAGGTGGCAAGAGAAAGGTGGATGGTTTGAATATTTGTTTTTCCATTTTGAACTTGGCCGCGCTTTTCTTTTCTCGTCTGTCGTCGATTTTCTTTTCCTTCGGACCCCGTATTTTTTTTCCGATGGCTGGAGGTGGTAATTGAAAGGTTTTTTCTTCTTTTTTGAACTTGGCCGCGCTTTTCTTCTCGTCCAGCTCTTTGATTTTTTTTTTGTTTGGATCCAGTAATTTTTTCCCGATGACTGGCAAGAGAAAGGGTTCTTTTTTGAACTTGGTCGCGCTTTTCTTCTCGTCCGGGACCAGTTTTTTGATTTTTTTTTTGTTTGGATCGCTCAATTTGTTTCTACTGGGCAAGAGAAAGTCTTCCTTGGCCGGGCTCGGTAATACCACGTCAATTTTATTTTTCTTCGGAATCTTGTAATTCCTCAATTTGTTTCGGATCTCAGCATCCCTGGTTCCGAAAATTGGAGGTGGCAAGAGAAAGGGTTCCTTTTTGAACTTGGCCGCGCTTTTCTTCTCGTCCGGGCTCGGTACTACGATGGATTGCTCGTCTATTTTATTTTTCTTAGGATCCTTCAATTTGTTTGGAATCTCCGCTTCCGTGGTTCCGACAAAGGCTGGCGGCTTGAATATTTTTTCGTATATTTTCTCTTCCTTTTCAAATTTTGCCGCGGGAGGTTTGCTCTTCTCTTGCCTCTCGTGATCCACGAACGGCGTGTGCAAGACCATGCTGTACGGATCGTAGAGTTGTGGCTCGGGTCTTTCGGCTTCCTCCACTACCAACAAATCTTCCAAGTCTTCGAAATTGATCATCTTTCGAAATGGCGTGCTGTCTGCAATTACAAGTCAGAATGATCTTGCGTCCGAAAGCGCGGTCCTTTTATACGTGTCTAAAGTTCTAGAAGGTCATTTCTGGAAAATTCTCCGCCCAGAAGGATGTTGCGCAAGCAATATCATGTGAGAAAAGTAAAACTATAAATGATTGCGTGCTGTTTCTGGAAGGTCGCCCAAGAGGATGTTGCGCAAGCAATATCATGCGAAAAAGTTTAGATTCCACGAAGCACACGAGGAAATCTTGTTAATAAATTCTTATCGCGTCCGCCCAGAAGGAGGAAAGTTTAGAATGATTCCACGAAAGTTCAAGAACATGCGCTGTTTCTGGAAGGCCCATATGAAAAAACAGACAAGCTTAAAATAAATGATTCCATGAACATTCAAACACATCTTTTAATAATCGCCCAGAAGGTCGCGGGATGTTGCGCAAGCAACGTCATGAGGAAAGTTGACAATAAATAATTCCACGAAAGTTCAGGAACACGTGTTGAAGGAAATCTCTTTAATAATCGCCCAGAAGGTCGCGGGATGTTGCGCAAGCAACGTCGCCCAAAAAGGTTATATGAAAAAACAGGCCAGTTTAGAATAAATGATCCACGTGTTGAAAGAAATCTTTTTAAGCAGAAGCAAGCAAATGAAAAACATGATTATAGAATAGAAGCTTTTTTTTTTTTTTTTTTTTTTTTTTTTTTTTTTTTTTTTTTTTTTTTTTTTTTTTAAATGTCAGGAGAACACAATTCTGAAATAAGGCTGTCTAGATCGATTCGGTTGTTTTCGTCTACAGGTGTAGCTATAATTGATTCTAAATCGATTTCTTCGGGCGGGCGAGACAAGTCCAAGGGTTCTGGATCTGATGCGCACGGGTCGCTGTGAAAAACACCTACGTTTGGATCGTCCATAGTTTTCCATTTCAAAATGTTATAATTTTTGATGAAATCCGGAGATGCGACTGTCACGGCCCTCTCCAAAATTTGCGGAGCCGGAGGATCGGGGATCAACCAGTAAGTGATTTGTTGGGGGGCCGGAGGCTCGGGTTCGAAAAATTCCCTAAATTCCGCTTCCTCTTCGGTCCTCGCCTTTTTTTGCGGGCGGTCTTCGTCGTCGATGTAGGGGGTCTGGGGAGGAATGTCGAACGCGCTCTCGAGTTTGACCACCCTTTTGGCCACGGGGTCCTCCACGCGGAAAGGAATTTTGAAGTCATCTGAAATCACGTCGAGACGGAAAAAGGTTTTTTGCGTGGTAAAAATCATGTAGGTCGTGCCCGCGGGAATCCCGTAGGCCCCGTCGGGCAACAGTATTCTCCTGTCGAAGAGGTGAATGTCGTTGTACGGTAAAATTTTGTCTTTGGTTTCCAGATTCTTGTGCGTCCTTTTCCGCTTTAAATAAAATAACAGGGGAACTTTTAGAGTTTGTATCAGATGGACCGTGCCTTCTTTCACCGTTCTCAATCCGAATGTGAAGTAAGCTTTCACCAGAAAAAAATTCCCCAGGTTGAAACACATCCTTATGTCGGCGTTCTTTCTGAATTCTTGCAGCGGGCTTCTTTTATATCTGTTGACTATCCGACTCCAGTCTATACTTTCCGGATGAAAACTGTGAAATTCTTGACACGCTTTGCCAATCTGCTGTATGCTATCCAAATTTTTAGAGTTTTTTTCGTGTTTGCAAAAATAAATTTTATTCCCTTCGTTCATGAACAGGACCGAGACATTCAGGGCCTCGTTGGTCTTCCAGCCGATAAAATTTTTTTCGGGATATTCTAATTTTTGAACCGAAGAGGATAATTTGTGAGGAAAAATGTCTAATCCTTTGTAAGCAACTTTGGTGTCCATGGTCGGGCAGCAAAATGATGCGTCGGTACCGAAGCTTCCGCTATTTATACGATTCTTCGGAGAGTTCTGGAAACATTTTCGTTTCTTTATGAAAAAAAATTATCGTGCTTCTAGCGAAACAGGATGAGGAAAAAAATTCTTCTAGAAATATTTTTGTTGCGATTCTAGCGAAACGGGATCTTGCGTAACTGTCAGTTCTTTTGAAACCGGATCCTCGTGACCTCGGGGAAAAGGAAACACGTGCTGATTCTAGCGACTTCTTTTGAAACCGGATCCACGTGTAGAGAAACAAGGTCCTCAAGGAAAAACAATTATCGTTCAGAAAAGATTCTAGCGAAACAGGATGACCGTCATTTCTTTTGAAACAGGATGCCCTCGTGGCGTGCAAAAAAGCAGGATGACCTCGGCGAACAAGGAAAAAAAAGATTCTAGTGAAACGGGATGTTCTTTTGAAACAGGATGAGAGCTAGTATAAATACGGGTCGGCCTGATCGAAGAGACTATCATTTTGCTCAGCCAGTTGCCGAGTGCCTTTCTGCTCCAAGATGTTTGTTTTCATTCGAAATGACCGATTGTCTTCGCCTCTTCTTATGGTGTTTTCTGCCGATGGACTGCCGTTCGTGAGGGGTACGGATGTGGCCCGGATTCTAGGCCTGAAAAGTTTGCATCAATTTGCAAAAAGACACTGCAAATTGAGAGTGCAGGACATTGTTTACAGAAAAATGGACTTGCCTGCAAGCGTTTTGAAAATCAAAGTCCTATCAGTGGAAGAGATGCTAGATCTGATTGCGGATTCAAAGAGGAAGATCGCCAGATTGCTCAAGTTTTGGTTCAGGAATCCAGAGGTAACGAGAATACTGTTACCAGCTGAGCCCATGAGAGCCACCTCCACGATAAAAAAGGCTTTGAATATCAGAATAATGGTGGAAGGTCATAATAACACGATGACTTTCCAAGACTTTGTAGAACATTTCAGACTAAAAACGATGGAATTTTACGAGGAAAAGGCGAAAGAGTTTGTTTTAAAAACAGTTAATATAAATTTGTACCATGATAATTTACAAACATTCCGATTGCCAGAACCTCCGAAGCGTGTTTTCGTACACTTTGGAGATGATGTATATGAATATGGCTTGATGTAGACTTTTTTACCTAATTGTCTCTCAGAGAGAAAATAAAGGTAAAGCAAAAAAAACGGGCCGAACGAGGTTATCCTCGTTCGGCCCGTTTTTTTTGTGTCGGTTGTCTTGCCAATATTGGAAAATTCTGAAAAAAAAAACTTTGAATCTTCGCGATGAAAATTATTTTTTTACATTCATCTTTGTGATTTTTTAAAAATCTGCGATGAAAATAACTTTTTTACATACATCTTTGTAATTGTTTAAAGAAAAAAAATCATATCTGCTTTTACATACATCTTAAATTTATTCCCGCGACTTGTTAAAAATTATTTTTTATTACAAGTCCAGAGGGGTCTGGGTGCTCGAACAATCGGCCGATCGAAATAACGGTCTGGGGAGGAAAAGACCCGCACGGTCCGAGAGTGCCGATAAAACTAAAAATTTTCGTAAAAGTTTCGTCTCCCTGCGGTCGGCCGTTCTCCAGCTACGGCCCTTCGAAAATTTCAGCGGTCTCCGACCATTTTTTATCGATCGACCAGGGGTCGCGACCCTCCCCCGATAAACGATTGCAGAAAAGAGTATCGACCAGACAGGCAAAAGTCCCGACTCTCTGCGACCATTAGGGGTCGAATTATAGCCGAAAAACAATTCGCCGTGGGGGTCAGACCCTCCCCCCAAAACCTATTTGAAAATCAAAAGAGAATTTAATTTCGACCAGACAGGCAAAAGTCCCGACTCTCTGCGACCATTAGGGGTCGAATTATAGCCGAAAAACAATTCGCCGTGGGGGTCAGACCCTCCCCCCAAAACCTATTTGAAAATCAAAAGAGAATTTAATTTCGACCAGACAGGCAAAAGTCCCGACTCTCTGTGACCATTAGGAGCCTAGATATCACGTTTTAAAAATATTCGATGAATAACTTAACCCTTTACAGCGCGCAACGCTCGCTAAAGGGTTAAATAATTTAATAAAGAGAATTTAATTTCGACCAGACAGGCAAAAGTCCCGACTCTCTGTGACCATTAGGAGCCTAGATATCACGTTTTAAAAATATTCGATGAATAACTTAACCCTTTACAGCGCGCAACGCTCGCTAAAGGGTTAAATAATTTAATAAAGAGAATTTAATTTCGACCAGACAGGCAAAAGTCCCGACTCTCTGTGACCATTAGGAGCCTAGATATCACGTTTTAAAAATATTCGATGAGTAACTTAACCCTTTACAGCGCGCAACGCTCGCTAAAAGTTTTTTTTTTTTTTTTTTTTTTTTTTTTTTTTTTTACAAAATATATTATTATAACAATGTGTTACAATGTTATATATGGAAATTATGGACTATATATGGTTACAATGTTGGAAATATAAGAACATTATTTTTTTGGAATTAAAGTTTCATTTAATTTTTGGATTTTTAATAAATATATTCGTTTAAATTTTTCATATTTCGAGTTATTCTTGAAATATAATTTTGTAATCTTCTGGGTCCGGAAATAAAGTAATAACTGAATTATCGTCAAATTGAGGCTGATTTTGTTTCTTGGGGATTTTGAAATTCTGAAGCTTTTTTTTTATTGTTTTGCTCCTCTTATCCAGCACATCAATGATAGATTTTTTCGGAGGTGCTTTTGCAGTCAACTGTACTTTGTTTAGTGTATTATCGGAAGTATTTTTTGAAGATGTAGATTCAAAAATTGTATTTGTGCAACTCAAGAAACAGGAATTCATTTCCTTTTCTATTTCAGCTTCAGCAACATTTATCTCCCATATGTCGGAAAATGTGATTTCTTTACCGTAATTCATAATTCGTTGATGGAAGATTAGATCAGAATAAAGTGTTATTCGAAAACGTGGCTCTTTTATACATTTTTTCATGTTCTAGAAACATCGGTAAAAAATATAACGTAACTCCCAAGAGAAAATAAGGAAGTTCAGAAAAGTTCAAGAATAAAAAAAATCACTAGTTTTATGTTACTCGTCATTTCTGAGGAACACATCTGCCTAGAAGATTGCAAGATATTGCGCAACCAATGTCAAATGAAAAAAAGAGGAAAGTTAATAAGCTATTACGTAAGAGATTCTAAGATGCTTCGAAATAAAAAGTATCACGAGTTATTTCCTGAAGGACATCGAGTAATTTCTTGAAGGACATATTTTTATTAAATTCTTATCGCGTATACGGAGAATGTTATGTAAGCAATTTCAAATGAAAAAACAGACAGCCAATTCAATAAGAAAACATAAAATTTCACAGAACACAAAACTTTTAGCTTAAATATATTTTTATTAAAAATTTACAGGGAATCACGATAAAATCTAATATTATTTACATTTTTAGGTAGAATTGGGACTGTTAATTTTTGCATTTAATTGTTCTTTTTATTAAATTATTTAACCCTTTAGCGAGCGCTACGCCCCAAAACAGAACACCTAATTTTAATTCCAATAATATTGAATTAATTTTTTTCATTTTTATAAACTACGAGAAAATAAGCAAGTTTTTATTTTCTAATAAATTCTTTTGCAAATTCTGGTATCAATCGACAATTTAATCAGTTTAAAAAAACAGACTTACTGCGCGCTGTAAAGGGTTAAATTATTCATCGAATATTTTTAAAACGTGATATATGGACCCCCTGTCTGGTCGAAATTAAATTATTTAACCCTTTAGCGAGCGTTGTGCGCTATGGCCCGTTTTTTTGTGTCGGTTGTCTTGCCAATATTGGAAAATTCTGAAAAAAAACCTTGAATCTTCGCGATAATTATTTTTTTACATTCATCTTTGTGATTTTTTTAAAAATCCGCGATGAAAATAACTTTTTTACATACATCTTTGTAATTGTTTAAAGAAAAAAAATCATATCTGCTTTTACATACATCTTAAATTTATTCCCGCGACTTGTTAAAAATTATTTTTTTTACAAGTCCAGAGGGGTCTGGGTGCTCGAACAATTTTGCAGTCGACTGTAAAGGTTGTGGAGAATTTCGAATTTCAATCGTCGAATGTATAGTATACTCTGATGTTGTAAGGCTCTTTAAAAGATTGATATAACGTAGACTACTCATTTTCTATTCTTCTTATGTGGTTAATGTCGTTTTTACTTCTTTTAACTTTATTCACGCATAGAAATACGCATTCCTGTGTTTTTAAAATGCAAAAGGTTGTATTTCCCATAATTCCAAGATGTTGGCATATTAAAAACAAGTCTGGCGTGATTCTGAGACGCGCTCCTGTGTTTTTAAAATGCAAAAGGTTGTATTTCCCATAATTCCAAGATGTTGGCATATTAAAAACAAGTCGGGCGCGATTCTGAGACGCGCGCCAAAAAAAAAAGTCGCCAAAATTCCGTGACCAGGGATTCCGCATCTGTTCCAAGGTAAAAACAATATTAGTTATGTAACTGTTTAGTACTTTGCTATAATCCTACATTCTAATACGAGCAAATCTTGTGTGTGTGTGTGTGTAGTTATGCAAAGTTTATCTTAAAATAGGCTCTAACGATTTTGACGAAATTTTGTATCCTACCGTTTTGGGGCACCAGAAAACCATTGGGCTAGGTCGCATGTTCGAGAAAATTCGATGAATGGGTCATTTTGGGTCATCATGGATCAGGGTCAAGCTACTTCTATCCAAAAAACGGTTCAAACGATTTTGACTAAATTTTGTATCCTACCATTTTCAGTCATGAGAAGACTATTGGGCTGGGTCACATGTTCGAGAACTTTCGATGAGTGGGTCATTTTTGGGTCAACGCGGGTCAAGTAAATATTATCTAAAAAACGGCTCTAACGATTTTGATTAAATTTTGCATCCTACGAGTTTCGGGCACGAGAAAATCATTGGGCTAGGTCTCATGTCCGAGAAAATTCGATTAGTGGATCATTTTTGGGTCACTATGGGTCAAGGTAATTTTACCTAAAAAACGGCTCAGACAATTTAGACTAAATTTTGCATCCTATGCTTTTCGGGCACGAGAAGACTGTTGGGCAAATGTCACATGTTCGAGAAGATTCGATTAGTGGGTCATTTTGGTCATGATATTTGAACTGAAATTTAATTCTGACCGAGCATAGCTCGGGCTCGGTCTTCCCTGCTCGGTGTATTAAAATATGGATCAAACTAATAATTAAACCATAATTTTACAAGAAATCCTTTAAGAGTGTCCATGACTGTTACGCTTAACCTAGTAAGGCTTAAATAGATATAGGACAGCCTATTTGAAGATATTAAACTATTATAATGAATTAAGATAGAGAAATTTTATCATACAATATATTGACTAAAGAAAGCAGTGGTAAATACACTGCTCAAAACAATTAAAGGATATTTGAAGTTTTATATAAAATAAAGATATAAACGAAATTTTTTTTGCCGAAAATAGAGGAAGAGAATCACAAATGCAAATTTTTCTGGTTTTCAAACTGTGGAGTATGCAAATTTTGAGTTCGACGTCAAAAACGTCGCTTCAGCGGCAGCGAATGAAATTTGACTTTCAACTGGATAAAAGAGAATGAAGACAAGGATGATCGGCATTCAGTGATTACTTTGTTTCGATGAGTACGATGTCTCAGCGAAGTCATTTGACAGATTCAGAAGCTTGGAGAATTGTTGGTAGGTTAGAAGGGGGCCAAAGTAAAGCCAAAGTAGCGCAAGCCATTGGAGTGTCACAAAGTAACATTTCCAGGATCTGGAACCGTTTTTTGGAGAGTGGATGTGCAGGCCGAAGACCAGGGCAAGGTTGTAGACGGGCAACAACGCCCAATGAAGATCGGTATTTAGCGTTAACAGCTCGGAGACACCGAAACATGAACGCTACTCTTCTCCAACAACACCTTCGCTCGGCTACAGGCACCACGATTTCAACTCAGACTGTCCGAAACCGGCTCCATGCTGTAGGTCTGTATGCTCGCCGACCGATGGTATGTGTTAGATTAACATCAAGGAATCGTCGCGACCGCAGGGAGTGGGCAACTGAGCATGTCAACTGGAGGATAAATGAATGGAGCAATATTCTGTTTTCTGACGAGTCCCGTTTTTCTGTGCATCCGGATAATAGGCGTATTTTCATCTGGAGGGACCGTGGCAGTAGGAATAATCCTGCGTTCGTGCACGAAAGTGTCAGATTTGGCGGTGGAGGAGTGTTGGTGTATGGTGGCATCTCCATTGACGGGCGCACTGACCTCTACATCATTAGAGATGGAGCTCTGACTGGGCGCCGATATAGGGATGAGATCCTCAGACATATTGTAGTCCCTTACGCTGCAGCAATCGGAGATAACTTCATTTTAATGGACGGTAATTGCAGGCCACATCGTGCAAACCTGGTGGAGGATTTCCTTTTCGAGGAAGGAATCGTTCGAATGGAATGGCCAGCGTGTTCTCCAGACATGAATCCAATCGAGCACGTTTTGGACGCTCTAGGAAGACGAGTTTCTGGCCGCCAACAACCCCCACAAACTCTCCAAGAACTGGAAAGAGCTCTACTGGAAGAGTGGGGCAGAATACCCCAACTCGTCATTAATAGCCTCATTGAGTCTATGCCTCAAAGGTGTTCAACGTTGCTGTCCGCCCGTGGAAACCATACCCCCTACTGAAAATGATTTTCTTTGAAGAAAACACCTTTTCTTATTCTTTTTTTCTCATATGCACAAATTGTGTTTTTTTCCTTTTGTACACAAATGCGCAATAAAATGCATTTTTTTCTGCCAAACATGTGTAATTTATTCTCATATAACCTACTATGTCTGTCGACCATGTATCAATCAGCTAAAAAGTTTCCCAGATACAAAATCCACCTAAAACTGCAATATCCTTTAATTGTTTTGAGCAGTGTAATTTAACCAAAGCAACTATGATAAGTTTATATAGAAAAAAAGAAAAAACAAACATACTTTTACTTACCCATCATACGTAGTATAGGGTAAGTCTTATAATCGTTTTAAAAATAGAACAAAAAATTGAAGGATTTACGCATTTCAGACACTGGAGATTCCGAAAAACATTTTTAGAAAAAAAAAACTGCGTCCGTCAGTCTCTGTGTGTGTGTCTGTAAACGCTCTATCTTCTGAACAAATTGAGATAGAGACTTGAAATTTGATATGTACTTTGTATGCAATAATGAGAAGAAGCTTATTAAATTTCAGTAACCTCGATTATACGGAACTATTTTTTTCGGACTCTCGAAATATTCGTTCTAATAAAAGGTATATAAAAATTTTCGAAAATTGTTTGTTTAAGGAGTGACTATAAAAAACATAAATTTTGCATAAAGAATGAAGTTTATCGGATAATGAGTTGCCGAGATATTTATAATCACATTTTGCACACGCTTCGACTTTGCATGACCCTGTATTTCATTCAAATTTCAATTCAAAGATATATTTTAATTGTAAAAGAGACGCTTCATCCGACGCAGTAAACTGTTAGTTAATAGGATTATCATTTTTGGAGTTATAAGGATGTTTCTCTTACGCAATTCAGTCATAGAGCATTTAAAGCTTAGGATGTTATCAAGCCACGATTTAATTCGAATTGCAATGCATTTATAAATAGTTTACACATGCTTTATTTCATATTTTATGTTATGCATATCCATGATGGGTAAGTATTACGGCGGCTCCCAACGACTAGTTTTAGCTTGCAAAGAGACGCCAGAAAGTCATGAACGACGGAGAAGAAATGAGAGTTAGTTTGGTGGAGTCTTCTACTGATAGAGATGCGAACTCGGAACTTTACTGGGGATTTGTGTGACATTCGTTAGATTATGGCAACCTCTGGCGGCAAAGAAAAACGCAGGATTGTTAGTTATTGTGATGTATCATTACACTGGCGCATTTTATGTTTATGATTACGAATTATTATAGATATTTTAGCAATAGATATTTTATTTTTTAGATATTTTATGTTTATGTAAAAAAATAGCTTACATACGTTTGGTAGAAAATTAATTGATTTGATGGATTCGGTCACAGAAAACAATGTTTTTACTTTTATCATTCACATTTTTTAAAATCCCGTTTCACGTATAATCAATAAATTTAAAACTTCTAAAATGAAAATGAAACCTAATATTTATCCACGTAGATAAGCATTATTTGTTTTTTCTATTTATTTTTAACAATACATTATGTGTATATTTATAGTGATTTGAATTAGTTATCAATCAATTATTTTCGTAACAATATAATGCATTTTTGACTTCTAAAAAATGATTTTGAAAGCATATTATTGAAAAGTTGTTTATGTATAGTCAATGTCGCAGTTGTGTAACTAAGATTTTGCACGCCCGTGATAAGAAGTAATTTTGGCACTGTCCCCTCCAACACAAATCAAATTAACAATAATATTTATAATGTTTAACCTTTCTTAATGCAAGATTTCATCATTTAAAATAGTGGAAAGCGCTAAAAAAGAGAAAAATTACATATATAATTCGGTAAGGTGTTATTATGTGATAGATTTAATGTACATCTTTTGACGATTTATCGACATTCTATTTATTTATTTAGTTTTATTTTATTTTATTTATTAGATGACCTGCCCGGCATTGCACGGGCGAGTGATAGTAACCTTAAATATACGTACTTACAATCAGTGTTGACTGATGTTATAATTAAAAAGACAAATTCTTTCCAAATAAACCGAGTGCTGGGAGCCTCAAAGCCTTCGGCAGCGTGCACCTTCGGATTTGTATGATTTTACATTTTCAAATAAAAATTTCTCGAAAGAAATGAACATTAAGTTGGAGGCCTCAATGCTTTCGGAAGTGTACCACGGGGCACCAGACTGTTTTGGTTTAAAAATTTTAAACGAAATTTTTTTCAAACGAACCTATTGCAGGATTTCCTATGCCTTGCATCGACACCCTTGATTTTGCATGATTTTATACATTTTAAATGAAAATTTATCTAAAGAAACCTATAATTGGGAAATCCCACTGTCTTCGGCAGCGTACACCAGGCGTGCTACGCAGTTTCAGGTCTCTTTTGATTTTTGAATTTTAAAAGGAAGATAAGCGTAGCCAGGGCCCATGATAATACTAATATTAATTTACCTAAATTCAGTGTTGAATATGAATTTATATTTCTAAACGGAAATCTTTCCAAACGAACCTAATGTTGGGGGTTTCAGTGCCTCTGACAGTGATTTTATATTTTTAAATGAAAATATATCTAAACGAAACTAGATTTAGGGTCCGACTAGCTTCGACTGCGTACATCGGGCGTGCTATGCCCCCACTCTAATGTTGGGGGTTCCAATGCTGTCGGCAGCGTACACCCTCGAAATTGTATAATTCCATATTTTTAAATACAAATCTATTCAAACGAACCTTGAGTAAGGGTCCTTCGGCAGCGTTCACCGGGCATGCTACGCGCTTTCAGGTCTGTTTTAATTTTACATTTTTAACCGATTTTTTTCCAAATGGAACTAATGTCACACTGCCTTTGGCAAGGTACACCCTCGAATTTGTATGATTTTCTATTTTCAAATAAAAATCTACTCAAACGAACTTGTAATTTGTCACTCCAATGTCTTCGGTAGTGTATACAAGGCGTGCTACGCACGCGTTGGTCTGTTTTGAATTTATAGTTTTAAACGACAGAATGATAATAATTATAACCAATTGTAATAATCCTAAACATATTCAAAATCATCGTTGAATGATTTTGGATTTTTAAACGGAAATATTTCCAAACAAACAGAATGTTGTGGACCCCACTGTATTCGGGAGTGTACACCCTTCAATTTGTGTGTTATTTTATATTATTTTTTAAAAATCTCTCTTAAACGACCCTGCAGTTGTGAGCCCCCTGCTTTTGGCAGCATTCGTCGGGCGTACTACAATCTGGTCTTTTTGCCATTTTATATTTTTAAACGAAAGACCGGCGTAGTACGGGCCAGTTTAAATATCTAAAATGAGTGTTAAATGAATATATATTTTCTACGAAAAGCTTTCTAAATAATCCGAATGTTGGTGGCTCCACTGCCTTCGGTAGCGTACACCTTAGAATCTGTATCTATAACAATAAATAAAGGAGTTTCCCTTTCTTTCTGTCGGCAGTGTTCTGTAGAAAGTGCTGGCAGCAAACGTGCAAGATTTGGCAGAACAGTATGTTTTTAGTTATGCACCTCGAACCTAGTTTTGGAATTTTGTTATTAGATCTTTTTCTAATTTAATAAGCGATTTTTAACGTTTTTTCGTGTTTTGCTGCGATTTTTGCACATTAGGAAAATGAATCCGGTTTGAATATTTCATTACAATATTGTAAATGTTGCCCTCTTTCCAATAAAGTTTATTTGGAATCCAAAAAGCAATTTTTGAATTTTTCGTAATTTTTTTATGCGATGTTTAGAGTTTTTTCGCTTTCGATGGCGTTATATTTACATGTGTAACCAGAAATCGATTTAAACCTATAGAAAAATTTGTCCTCTTTTCAATAAAGTTTTCTTGGAAATCGTAGAGCGAATTTTTAATTTTTTGTACATTCCTTTATGTGATTTTAGAGTTTTTCATGTTTCGCGGCGATTTTTTTTATATTCATAAAAGGAATTCGGTTTCAAACATTTAGCGTAATGTTGTGAATTTTGTCCTCCGCGATTTTTGCATTTTTAGAATTTTTAATGCCATATCTAACGATTTTCCCCTTTTCGCGGCAATTTTTGAGGTTTGTGAAAGAATTCTTGTCACACTGTTTTAGCCCACTACATTAAATTTTGTTCTCTGCAATTTTTCCATTTTCGGCAATTTTTAATGCGATTTTCAATATTTTTCATATTTTCGATATTTTGCATTTTTTCTTGTTCAGAGGCAAAATTTTGACATTCGTAAAAGGAATTGAGTAACAAATTTTTAGCCTAATAAATTTTAACCTCCGCGATCTTTAAATTTATATCGGATTTTAAAGCGACTTTTAGCATTTCGCGGTGACATTTTTACATTTGTAAAAGCTTCCGGTTACAATTTTTAGCGCACTGCAGTATATATTGTCCTCTGTGAGTTTTGAATTTTTTAGCGATTTTTAGGAGGGAGGAGGTTATTGCATTTCATGGCGATTTTTACCCATTAATAAAAGGAATCCGGTTTTAATCTTTTATCCCAAAGAAGTAAATTTTATCCTAGTTTCTCTAAAGCTTATTCGGAATTCATGCAGCAATTTTGAATTTTTACCGAATTTTTTTTATGCCTTTTTGTTTTTTATGGCGATTTTTTGACATTCGTCTAATAATCCCGGTTACAGGGTTTTAACCTATTATAATTAAATATTTCCTCTGTGATCTTTGAATTTTAAGCGTACTTTAAGGCGATTTTCAATTTTTAGCACTTTTTCATGTTTTGCGGCGATTTCTTGACAGTCGCAAAAGTAATATGGTTTCAAACTTTTAGAGTAATAACGTTAATTTTGTCCAATACGATTTTTGAATTTTAGTCATTTTTATTGTGATTTTCAATGCGATTTTTATCGTTTTTCAGCGATTTTTTGGCATTTATGAAAGAATTCCAGTTGTCATGTGTTGTTCCACTACAGTAACTTCTGCAATTTGCGTTTTTTGAATGGTTAGCGAATTTTAATGCGATTCTTGGCCTTTTTCCTTGTTCCACGGCGATTTTTTACCATTCTGAAAATGAATTCGTTTTCAAACTTTTACCTTAATATAGTAAATTTTTCCTTCAATATTTTTGATTTTATATTGCTATATGTAATTTTTTTGTGTTTTGCGGTGATCTTTTGACATTCGAGAAAGAATTCCGGTTAAAAATTTTAGCCCACTATAGTAAATATTTTCCTCTGCGTCTTTTGAAATTTTAGCGATTTTTAGGGGTGGGGGCGGTTATTCAATTTCACGGCGATTTTTCCCCATTAGTAAAGTAAATCCGATTTAATCATTTATTCGAATATAATAAATCTTGCCTTAATTTCATTCAACTTATTCGGAATTCGTGCATCGATTTTGAATATTTATTGAAAATTTTTATGCGATTTTTTGTTTTTCGCAGTGTATTTAGATATTCGTGAAAGAATTACGGTTACAATGATTTAGCCCATTATAGTAAATTTTATCCTATTTGATTTTTGAATTTTTAGTGATTTTTATTGCGATTTCTAGCACCTTTTCGTGTTTCACGGCAATTTTATGACTTGCGTAAAATAATACGGGTTCAAACTTTTAGCCTTATAAAATGAATATTTTGTCCTACGCAATTTTTAAATTTTTAGTCGTTTTTATTGAGATTTGTAATGCGATGTATAGCATTTTGCCTTGTTTAATGGCGATTTTTTGACATTCGTAAAAGTAATTAAGTTTCAGACTTTTCCTTTAAATTTTGTCCTCCACGATTTTTTAATTTATATAACATTTTAATGCAATTATCAATGCGAATTTTAGTGTTTCGCGGTGAGTTTTTGAAATTCGGGAAATAATTTCGGTTACAGAAAGAATTTTCGGTTCGGATGTTCGATTTTGGTCCGATATAGTAAATTTTGTCTTCTGAGATTTTTTAACTTTTAGCAATTTTTAATGCGATTTTAGCGGGTTTTTTTTCCTGCGTAGCTCAATAGTAAAAGTGGCTTTTTAAAATAAGAAAAATATTAATTAAAATGTTGATACATTTTGTGTTGTGTGAACGTATTTTTCTATTTTATTGTCTCCAGTTAATTTTAACTTTGATAAAATTTTAATGTTCTTGAATATATATAATTGTATACACTAGATTTAAACATTATTAGCGGGCTAAAGAACGACACGCTTAGTTAAGAATACATTTTACGAAACCGACAAAAGAAAATTAATATAAAATGAGCAGTACGCGTGTAGGAAAAAGCCACAGGCAAGAGATGGCTTCAATAAAAATACGAACGCAGCAAAACAGCTCACAAGGTCAGGATACAAAATGAAAAAAATCCCTGACGGCTCAGCCTACAGGCACAGGTAGATTTCGAAGATGCAGACCGTGGGGTGCCTGTTTGTTGGGAATTTCGGAAGAAATGACCTTTCTGCCATGATGCGACAGTTAGAACCGTCCACTTCGAAACCTAACTTGTTTGCAGGCGGAGCCGGCAGGGATTTTTTTTATTGTTTTTAATTTTTTTTTGTTATAAGGGTTGGTCCTATAAAACACTTGTCAATATAAAATTTTGATAATATTAAGAGGAGTTATAATAAATTTAAGTGGATTTGATATCTTTTGTATTGACGGAGTTATGAATTTTTTTCTTCTAAAACCCTCCTTTCCCTCTCACCTTGGGGCCATTTTTAATGATATCAAAAATCTGTCCTACATGAATTTTCGACCCTTTTCCTAGAAGTAATAATAACTTTAAACAGATTCGACACGTATCATATTTAAGAAATTATGGGTTTTTTTCTGTTTTCACAAAAAGCCCCCCATTCCCCCCCCCCTTTGGTTCGATTTTGCCCATTAACGAACATGACCGAGATTTTATGCCCCTTGATTTTATGTATCAGTTTGGAAGAGATTTGTACAGAATTATTGCAGTTATCGTGTCCATAAAAAAGTGACATAGATAGACAGATAAAGTTTTGAACTGGGGGTGGTTTTGGGTTCTGGGAGTAGATCTGCAAAATTTTTTCAAAATTTCCAACTTAGGGGAGAAGTAGTATTTCTTTCGAAATTTACCTAATAGAGTCAAAGTTTATATCTAATGAAAAGTAAATGTTCTCTTTATAGCAGGGTTTAAACGAAAATCTCTCGGTACTAACGGAGTACTAACGATAACGAAACCTATAATTTGAGCGAGATCGTGGAAACTTTCAATTTTTTCCCTTTGGGAAACCCCATGTTTCTCCAATCTGGAGCTCGCACATAAGAATCGTCCGTTACTCTGTAACGGAAGCGGTACAAATGAAAATCTCTCGGTACTTCCCGGTACTAACGACACGTGCAATTTGTACGATGTCGGAAATTTTTTTGACCTTGCTGTGGGAGATGCCACTTTTTTCCAGCCCGGAAGTAAGAAGCGGCCATAACTCCGTAACGGAAGCGATACAAACGAAAATCTTAACGGAACCTATAATTTGAGCGAGATCGGGAAACTTTGATCTTTTTCCTATAGGAAATCCCATGTTTCTCCAGCCTGGAGCTCGCACATAAGAATCGTCCGTTACTTCGTAACGGAAGTGGTACAAACGAAAATGCCACGGTACTTAACAGCACTAACGTAGTACGTAGTACTAACGAATGGCATTGCTGAATTTCCTCAACTCCATAGGTCCGAGCTGGTGAAATGTACCTCTTGAAATGGCGCCCCTGCAGTATAACCTGCAAAGAAGGAATTCAAAAGGACTGGAAAAAATCTCCATTTTCGAAAGGTCTCCATCTTAGCAAGTATAATTATGTATGATGGTGTTTTTTTCGTCGAAACTTGATTTTTTTCCCGTTTGAGAAAGAATTATGTTATAGACAAGTTTCGCTTAGACAAGTTTTACTGTAATACACCTATGATCTTTAGAAGTGTTTGATAGAAAGGAGGTTTTAAACGTTCTTAGACAATATCTGAAAAAAAAAAGGTACCTGTCTATAACTGAAAACTTTCATAATATTTTAAAATTATACTTGCTAAGACGAAAATCTGTCTAAAACAGAATGTTTCAAAGGTTCCTGGAGATTCCGTATTAGAAGTTTTACTGTCTTTATATCTATGAATCAGCAAATGTTTCTCTTTCGGAGAGGGGTGGTCAGCCCCCTGAACTCCACCCTTGGCTATGCCACTACCCTAAAAAAACTTTATCTTTGGTGTTCTATCTTGTTGATGATTTTTCAATTTTTCGAAATCGGTTCTGAAAGTGAAAGTATCCTAATTAAATAATAATAGTAATAAAAATACCTGTAAACAAAATCGAAAAAGTATAAAATGGCGTTTGTAGAGATAGACCTCAACCATCCAATGAAAAAAAAAATCATTTAAAAATAGTGAAATGCAAGCGAGATATTTAAATAAATATTTTCAAAAAATTTCTCCCATAGGATTAATATTTAGCGAGCAAATGTTTTCACGTGTGCAGTAGTTCACAGATTTTTCCATATTAAGCTTGTTTTTTAATATTTAAAACTTCATCAGATTTCGTCTAATAATTGAAAAGTTTTCAGTAGCATTTGGGTGTTCCTATCCTTAAAAATCGGGGCCCTGGGTCTGTGCGCCAAAAGGACTCAGTAAATCAGGCACTGATGATTATGGCTAGTAAGCAACAAATAGGACAAAATAATTTGAGATTATTTTGTGCTGGGGTGAGAACAGAGAAGGGTAGCGGACATTTCATGCATGGGGTGATTTCATTGAGATTATGTAAAAGCATAAGTCAAAGTCTGTCAAAAAATGGAAAATTCTCTCTTTTGGATTTTTTTAAAATCAATTTTTTGTGCAAATAAAGCTTGTGTGTGCTTCAGTAAGGGGGGGGGGGGCTTACAATAAGGATTTTACAGTAAATAATAATACTTTTGCTCTTTCTGAATTATAAACTATTACTGTGCATACAAAAACTATGTATGTATATATATAATTATTTTTTGAATTTTATGATTTTTTCTCTATTATGGTGTGGTAGTCCCAAAATCATATTCTTTAGCAATGTTATGGTTAATATGATGATGAAACCACACATTTTATTTGTGGTATTTAGGCATTTGGGACTTGAAAATTCTGTCTAAATTCCACAAATTTCATTTTTTCAATTTATAATTTATTTTCTTCTTCTTTTAAATAAGTATATGGTATCTATATTCACACTGTTGGGGAACACTATCGTTGTCAATTAATATTATATACTAATTCATAATTTCATAGTTTCTGTTGGTGTTACGGTAATGTTTCATTAATGGTTATATATATATATATATACATCTGAACAATAATTTTTTACTTAGCACTATTAAAAGTTATTTTTATAGATTTAAACTACTTGCATATATATATATATATATATATATATATATATATATATATATATATATATATATATAGTTAATAATTTCTTGACTTTGTATTTTTGACTGATTTTTCTAATAAATTGCTTTTAATTATTTTGAAAGACAATATTAGAAATTTTTAATAAAAACAATTTAAAAATTAATTGATAAATAATTGCTATTAATGAATTATTAAAATAGTTAATAAGTTTCATATATTAATTAAGTTAAACTTTTATTAAATTATTTTTTTATTTAATAAATTATTAAATTAATAATATTATTAGTATAAATTATTAATTTTTTTTTGCTGAAAATAAACTCATTACATAGTTTAATTATATATTCAGTTTATCATTATATTTTATAATTTAACTGTAAACTGAAATTTATGCTTTATCTGTTTATACATTTTGCATTTTTAGTATTATTAGTTAATTTAATAATTTAATTATTAATGTTTTATCGTTAATAAAAAAATATTTATTATCATCATTTTAATATATTTTTGAATTTAAAAAAAATAATGATACATTATTTAAAAAAAATTAATAAAAAGAGTTTTTTTAAAATACAATAAATTAGAAATATTTATATTAAACAAAAAAGAATAAAATAACTTTAAAACAAATATCCAAACTTTATAAATAAATTTTTAATAATTTTAAATCAAAACTATCAAACTATCATGCTATAAAATTGCAATCATACAAAAAGCAGTTAAGCCACTTTCGTATATTTGTGTTATTTTGTCCTTTTTTTTTTAATTCTTTAATTTTTCAAACATATTTTTGGGTGTGTTTGGGGGGAGGGGGAGGGGGGGAGCCTCCTCTGAAAACCCTGTCACGCACTCACTTACATCCACATATGTAAATCAGTGAAAAAAAAAAATCTTAACAAATTAAACATCAAAAGAAGCCAAATTATTTATATTTTTAAACACAAGTTCTCGAATTATAATCAAGAACTCGTATTTTATATATGAGCAATGGTAGGCCGGACTTGTTGACTAGCAAAATGCAAACAGCAGCGATAAAGTCGCCAAAGATAATATGAATTGGCAATGAAAACAGTGCTGCATGCTAATTGGCCAGTAAAGTGTCTACCTTTGTATTTTTATCCAGAAGCGCCTCCTAGTACAAATTTCTGTCTAGACAGTGTCGTTAAAACTATATTATTCCGTCTTGATTCCGCCTACATAAAAATCGTGTATAATTTTTCCAGTTTCACCCCAAACCCAGCATGCACGTTATGTGGTGTTTGAAATCGGAATATTGACTTCTTATCCTTGATTTTTCTTATTGTACTTTTAAAACAAAATGTGTTTATTTCAGCAGAACTTATGTGGTCACTTCTCTATGTAATAAAAGTGGATTTTTCCAGTGATTATATTTTTTAGCAGTTAATTTATGTTGTTCTTGGTAATGAATTGTCTTTTAAATGCCATAATACAGTTAAAATTTATTTATTTTCATAAAATAATAATAATAATAAATAAAATAACATGTCTTTATTTTCAACAAATCCAATTTTGTGATTTTATTTATTTATATTTTGAAATTGATAAACACTTTCAGGTGTACATAAATGATTTCAAAATTGATAAAATTTATATTCAGAAAATTTTGAAAACATTTATGTATATCTGAAAGTGTTTGTGTTTTTCAACAAAAATTTTCTACAAGTGAGTATGAATTTAATATTAGATGAAATATTTAAATATTTCATAATAATGGTTATATATTACAATATATTGATGCTTATTTTATTTATTTTTTAGTAGAAACCATGTCGTTAAGTGATTTAAAGTATAAGTATTCCATGGTTGGAGTAAATATATTAACTTATTATTATTTTTTTTAAGTTTATGCCTAAATAGATGTGCACATGGATTTTAAATTAGTGAATGTCATTACAGGGATCTGTTTAGGAAAAAATTGGGTCCTTTAAAGGATCCTTCACATTTTTTTTTATTTCAAAACAGGACCCTTCACAAAATTCTTTGTATGAAAAATAGGTTTTTCACAAAATTTTTCCATCTTTAAACTGAACATTTCACAAATTAATCATTTAAAAAGTAAAATCTGACCTGTCACTTTTAAATATATAAAGAAAATATATGTATTTTACACTCATATATCTTCTTTAAAAATCTATAAACAAAAACTTGAATATAACGATCATTTCAAATTCACAAAATTATGTTTAGATTTTTCACAAATATAAAAAGCTGTTCACAATTTCACAAAAACAGGACCCTGGGAAAAAAGATTGGACAGACTCCTGCATTAAACCGGGTAAAGTTCCATAAATGCATATGTTGCCAATTGGTATTTCATTTCAATATAGCATGTGCAAATTTAATTTCATTGTTGTAGTCTGGTTTGCTTTTGGGGCAATTTTATAATAAATTGCGAAATAAACCATGTATTCTTTTAAGTTTGCAGCATATTTTATTGGTTATTTTTTAAATATATTTATATTATGATATGTTATTTGACAGTTTATTGTAGAATATGAAAATAAATAATAAATGTTTTTTTTTTATTTATTTTTGTATAATTTATTTAATGAAATTAAATATTTTTTTCTAACCATTCGGTACATATTTCTTAAATATTCTGTAAAAATGCAAACATTTCTTGTCCGGCTCTCATACTCTTATTATATTATTTGAAACCATTACCACATTGTGGCCACTTTTTTATTTATTTGATGCTCACCTTGCCAATATACCCACTTATAGAACTTTAACTCCATTAAAACTATATGTTTCATTTTGCTCTTTTATCTTTAATATATTCTGATGATAAAAAAAAAAAAACAAACACTTTATCAATCAAATTTATTGAAAAAGTTATTTTTTATTTATATTTATTTCATTCTTTAAATTATTGTCAACTTATATATTTTCATGCATTATGCATGTAAATTTATTGATTAGAATATTAAAACTTTTTTCTTTTCTTTTTAGTTTCGTTTGTGATGTTTTTGCTCTTTATAACAGAATTATGGCAACACAGCAATAGCGTTGCAGAACAAAAAATATTTCTTCCAGGAATATTTTCTATTTGGGAACAATTTTTTTGGTTGAATCTATGCAAAGACCACCTAGCAGAAATGAATTATGTTTTGTATAATGCTAATGATATTTATTGAAAATCATTTGTATTTCAGAGAATTTCTTTTTTCAATTTCACCTAAATTCACATCTTTCTATCGAACAGTTTAGCTTACATTCACCCTGTTACATCTCAATACACAAATTTTAGAATCTTTACTTATTTTTTTCATTTTTGCTACTTTGAAATGCTTAAAGAAATAATCATAATGAAATTTACTCCTCATACACTAATTCTTTTCTTTCCTAGTGCACATTTCTTTTTTATGTTTCTACTCAGTTAATATATTTTTTTTGGTAACAATAAATGCATAATCAGTAGCCCTCCACCTCCCCTGAAATGTCTACTTCGTGTCCCCCACCTGCCCCATCCCGTAGCAGACAAAATTAAAAAAATGTATAACTCTTTTTTTTCTTTTCTAATATTTTGTAATGTTTATTACTTTATTATAACAATAAATAAATCATAATTACATGAATAAATACTGCATGATAAGTCTCTATCTCTCTTGGTTTTGGAGATAATTAACTTCAAAGATGGACACAAATCATAAATTTTTGCATTTCTTGCATTACATATTTAGTCATAGTTGGTTCTCTAATGGTCACAGGGACATACTTTTGGGGTTGTTAGAAAGTGTATGAATTGGGCTTTCATATGATATATCACATCAGATATTTTTTGAATTTTTTAATTTCAAGGTCAAACATTTTTACTTTTGACCTTTCATATCTCAAAATCGTACATTTCATTTTTTTTTTTAAATATATATGTTACTATGTTTTATACTTATTTTCTATAAAATCTGAAAATATCCTTTTTGGGACAATCATGGGATGTTGAGTTATAAATTAAAATGTAAATTGCACCCCTTTCTTTCTCTCTCTTTATATATATATATATATCCCATTTTATTTTAGGTCCAGCTTGCATTCAGTCGTAGCTCAACTACTTAAAATTTAGCATGCCAGAATAGAACTGCTAAGAATATTTTATTTTAAAAGAAGTTATTTATTTTATAGTTTATGTGGTATATAAGCCATGTTAAATAAAATTCAGCTGAAACTTTTACTGCTCTAGAAAGAAAATTGCCATAAAATTTATAAAAAAGGATTTTATTTAAGATTTAAAAAAAAAAAAAAAACTAATAAGGTCTCTTTATACTAGAATATTATTAAATGAATCTTTAACTATTGATAATTACAAAATTATAATACAGATCTAAAAAATCAAAACAATATTTTATTTTGGAAAAAAAAAAAAAAAAAATTATTATTTTTTTAAAACTGGATCTAAGTTCTTAACCTGTAGTTTCAGGCACCTAGTTTAAAAGTTTTTAATTATGCCATGATACTATTAAGTACCCTGAATTTCATTGAAGCATTAAGAGGTTAGGTTGTCAATGTTGATTTGATGTAGAATGATTCAGTAGTTTGTTTACTAAGATACATAGATTTACTTGCTCCATAGCTATGAAACCTTCCTTAGCCTCCCCCCCCCCCTCATAAAAAAGAAAATGAAAAATTTATTTTGTGAATTTTACAATGAATTTTTTTTTTCATTAATATTTACATGTACCCATAAATTATACATATGAGTATACAATATAGGTGCAGATTCACGGTCGCCAGTCGCCACGTGGCGACTAAATTTTTTGCTGTGGCCACTAACTTTTGGTGTTTAAGTCGCCATGTGATTTAAAAGCAATCAATTTCTGGTTTTCCTAGTCCCCATCGTGAAATGTTGATTTTTTTTTTTTTTAAATTAAGACCAAAACGCATAACAAACATTATTATTATCTTTTAATAACATTTCAGAATGATCTGTTTAACACAGCAAACTATTAAATATATTCGAATAGCAATGTTATTCGTAACAGTTTGAATCTGATAATTTTACATAGACTGTGATTTAAATATATATATATATATAAACAAATGTTTGAAGTGTGTTTTGATTTTTATAGTGCAAAATAATCTCACAAATTCAAATTTTCTTTCATATGTACCTTTGTTTGGCAAAATCAAAATAAGAAATATTGTTTTTCTGATATTCCCCGCTATCCTGATTGCTTAGCTTATACATATTTTTTTTAAACCGTATCTTGCCCAACTTTATCTTCTGACTGTACATGATTTAAGATTTAATTAATATTCAATTTTTTTTGTACATCTGTATATATTAAATAAATTACTTTACACTTTGAATTCCTGAGTTTTTTTAGTTTTTTACCCCATATAAACACTATTGTTTTTATGCGTTTGTTTTACAACTGTGGCCACTGGATTTTTTGGGTTTAGGAGCCAATGACTCCTTCCAAATTTTGGGAATCTGCACCTATAGTATACAATATAAACTCAAGCGGCCTAAATTTGTAACTTGAAATTAGTACAGCAGTTTGCATTTTAATTTTTAACTCAGCATTCCATGTTTGTCCCAAAATGATACTTTCATATATTATAGAAAATAAGTATAATAGTGACATATATTTTTTGAAAAAAAAAATTGGTGCTTCTCTATTATCCCGTCGACCACTTTTCATAACAAAAAACTATTGCCAAACTGTAAGATTAAATCCCAAAAATGCAGTCCTTTACTTGATGTCAGAAGCATTATATGTGTTTGTTATGTCATCAAGTGGTTTTTAATTCGACATTTGCGTGTATTTTTCATTATGTTTTACTGATTTATTAGTTATTTCATTCATTAAAATAACAATTGTGACCTTAAATTCTTATATTTTATTTATTTGTTTTGATATTCCAATGGCAACGTTCTCCTGTTTATTAGGCGTTACAGTTTGGTGATAGTTTTTGTTATGAAAAGTCATCGACGGGATAATAGAGAAGTACCAAAAATTTAAATGTCCAATTTTGAGATATGAAAGGTCAAAATGTTTGATCTTAAATTTAAAAATTCAAAAAATATATGCATGTGAAAAATCATATGAAATCCCAATTCATACACTTTCTAACAACCCTAAAAGTAAGTCCCTGTGACAATTAGGGAACCAACTATGACTAAATATGTAATGCAAGAAATACAAAAATTTATGATTTGCGTCCATCTTTGAAGTTAATTATCTCCAAAACCAAGAGAGATAGAGATTTATCAAAGAGTATTTATTCATTTTTCTATGATCTTAACAACTGAGCTTAATATCATAAAATTCTGAAGTGGTCAGATAGAAAATGTCACTTTTTGTGTTGATTTGACATGGAATGACCCATCTGCTATAAAATGGCTTTATAAGTCTTTTAAATTAAATTCAAATTTTATGTGGAAGGGCAAGGAATTTAGCATCATTAGATGTATTTTGTATCTTTCAATTCTTTTTGTTTTTTATATGATTGATTTATTGCTAATTTATTTAATAAGTCAGATATAATATTAATTAATTTATTTTGTACTATTTTCACCCATTACTACAACTTTTAATCTTTTCATGGAAAAAAAAAGCCTCTTCTTTAGCAGACTCTCATAACACATGAAAATTCAGATGTAAAGATGTCCATCAGTAAGCAAGATTTTGCTTACCTAAGCAGTAAGAATCTCATAAATCATTTAACTCTAACTACTGGAAATTTTACTCAACCTTGATAAAAACATTTTACATCAGAATTTTTATTCAACTTATTTATTTGCTTTAGTTCTCTGTGGTTTATATTTAACTTATTTTATTAAATAAATTCTGGTTTGAATAGTCATTTTGAATGCACCTGTCAGACCATTGGAACTGTCTGATAGGTGAAGAGTTAAAAAGCTGTCAAATCAAATGTGATTTTTATGGCAAAATTTTAAAAGCATAAAATTATGCATCTGTTCTCCCTTTTTTTCTTTAGAATTTAATTAAATTAAACAAAAAATATTAAATAGAATTCACATAACTTTGCTCAAACATTTATCAACAGAAATTTTCTAGTTTTTGTTAATTTCTATATTTTCTTGTGAGACTAAATTTTAAACCATTTGATATTTAATTGTGGTTAATATTAATTGTTGATTAATATGTAAAAAATATTACTTTATTATTATTCTTCTTAAATGACATAATCTATATTTTAGATTTTATATTCCTTATAAAAACACATTAACTCATTAATGTAATTGGATATGTGTTGAAGGATTCTATTCAACATTTATGACCATAAATTAGGCACAAACGTTTTTTATTAGCAAACTACAAATTTTTGCTGGCTACCAGATATTTTCCTATTTCTAGATACATCTTAGTGAATACCGTAATTTCTGGCTTATAATCCGTGGATCAAACAATCATGTTTCGACCCAGAAATTTTATTTTATAAAAAGTAACTTACCAAATTGCTGTAACTATTTCACTTCAATTATTGAATACAATTTCTGGTTTGAAACAGAATTGTTTCATCCACAGATTATACGCTGGATATTACGGTATATTAAATCATGAACACAAACTCCTGTAACTTTTATTGCAAAATTTTGTCTGAAAACTAGTGAACTATAATATCATTCTGTTCATTTAATTCGGAAGAAATTTATTTTTTCTTGCTTGATTTTTTTCTTTACTGCAACTATTGACTCAGTTTCTTCTGTCATTTACAGAATTCAATGATGGAATTTGCTATACATGTAATAAAAAATGTATAAACATCAGTCAAGGTATCTAAACAAGATGCTTTGTTTGTTTTACTTTTGATACAAAAGTCAAGAAGGTGAGTTTTTTTTTTTTTTTTTTCATTTTTTCTTGTATACTTTTTATTTTAAGTCACATTTTTTTTAGGGAAAGCATGAAGTTACTTAGATGCTGTTTGTATTTACTTCTGATATTCATATATTTTCTGAATGCATGTTCTATGGAAAATAATGCAGAATTATATTTTAGTAGATTAATCATTAGAAAAATCTTATTTCACTTACTAAATATTAAATTAGATAATACATCTTTATAAATGTTATTTAATGCTGCTATCTATATAAATGCTTTCCTTTTTTACATAATTAAGCATCATGTGCTGTCCTGGGGAAAAAAAAAATATCATTTCCTATTCAGCTGCAAATAATACACTTATATGAAAAAGATATAAGTACCAGTTAACTGGGAAAAGTGTCTGATATTCATACATTTTCTTAATGTATGTTCTATGGAGAATAATGCAGAATTATATTTTAGTAGCTTAATCATTTAAAAATCTTATATGATTCACTAAATATTAAATTAGATAATACATCTTTATAAATTCTCTTTAATGCTGCTATCTATATAAATGCTTTCTTTTTTTACATAATTAAGCATCATGTGCTGTCCTGGGAAAAAAAAAATATCATTTCCTATTCTGCTGCAAATAATACACTTATATGAAAAAGATATAAGTACCAGTTAACTGGGAAAAGTGTCTACTATTTAATGCAAAGCACAAACTGTGTTTGCATATTAAATATTGCATCAACTATCATTTTTCTAACAGTAACACCCATTTTTGACACCATACTAGATTTCCTACAATCAAAGTAGCCCAGAAAGCATATGATTTTACTTAAATCTGTATAAGGTTAGAATAGTTCAAAGTTTAAAAAAGCTAATGTTAAATTTACGTGACAAACATTTTAATTTATATCTCCCTCCAAAAAAATAATTTATTGATTTTATTTCTTTTCAATAACATTCAATGAATACACACAACCATATTCCAGCAAGTTTTTTGTTTTAAAACCCATTTTTAACCATGAAAATTGTTAATAAATTCATATTAGAAAAAAAAAAAACACTTTTTTTTATAACGTTATGAATATTTAAGGAAATGTATGTAAGCTATGCCTTTTTATGTGTTGCTTTGATACAATTAACTCAAATTTAGTGTTGAAAGTGGATGTTTCCATTTCAAAAAGGAAAGTTTGTGTAATTTTCAATATGTAGATGCTCCCTGAATCATTATTTAAAGAAAATCGAAAAAGTAATCAACGGCAGAAATAGAGATTAATCACTGTTATCTAATGCAAAAAAAAAAAAAAAAATCATTTAAAAATATTGAAATGCAAACGAGATATTAGAAAAATAATGCCCCATAGGATTAACATTAGTGAGCAGTGTTTTCAAGTGAGTGAAGAGGACCGTTAAAGTAGTTTAAAGTTGTACAGAATTTATTTTGTTAGTTTGTGTTTTAATCACTTTTAGAAATACAGGCTAACCTCTAAATAATAAATGTATATTTTATTATTTTGTTTATTTAATGAATCTTTTGGTGGAATTCATCAAATTTGTTTAATCCTGTATTTTTCATTCTACAGATCCTTTTTTAAACTCTTCAGTTTTTTTTTAAATAAAGGCAGTGGTGGCTCCTGTCTTGGTGCACATGAGTACATGAACCTGCAAAGAAAAATGAAAAAATACAGTAGAAGATCTTTATAACGCAAACCTAAAAACATGAGGTTGTGCACTATATAGATCACATTTCACATATCATTAAATTTAGCTGGTAAAACATGGCCAAATATGTGTGAAACATACCAAAATACATTAGAGTATCTTTATATTGCATTCTTTATTACCAGGAGTTGTACAGATTATAATTTTTTGCATAATATAGATCATTCCACACATTGTTAAATTTAGTTTATAAAGATTGTCCAAACATAGCTGTATCAGCAATTTTTTCAGTCATTAGCTCTGAATTAAGGAGATAAAGTTAAATTAATGTATCAGATTTAGTCCTCTAGAGAATAGCAACTATTTATAATGTAAGAATTCAGGTTTTTCTTAACTGAAAATTCATTGTTTACATCTGAGAAGTTGTGCGTTATATGGAGAATTGCGTTATATAGAATTGCATTATAAAGATCTTCTACTGTATATACTGTAGACTCCCTTAAATCCGCATTGTTTAAAATCAGAAGTTGTGTGGATTTTAGAATTTTGCAGATTTCTGCTCACTGTTTTGTTTACATTTTTTAAACACTAATTTGAATTTAATAATGCACTCAAAATTATAACGAATGCTTTCAATAAAGTAAAATAATAAAAATTAAGAAAATTTATTTATTTAAAAAAATATATATTAAAATTAAAGGTCAAGTTTATAATTTATAATGCATAATGAGATGAGATAATTTTTTCTTGAATTATTCAGTGAAACTTGCCTTATAAATGTACGCTAATAATTCATATAAAAATCTTAAAATAACAAAGTTTTATTTCATGTTTAGTCATACTTAATTTACTTACATTATTATTCTTAATTATCTCTTTTGACTGGTGAATAAATGTTGGTGACATCAGTTGAAACTGATTTCTTGTACGTAACTATGCATCGCAACATTTTTTCAATGCTTTTTCTCTTTTAATATCATGGTACCACTGTTTAAAGATTCAATTGTTATTTTAATTAATGAAATAAGTAATAAATCAGTAAAACAATGAAAAATACAGGTAAATGTCGAATTAAAAACCACTTGATGACATATCAAACACGTGTAGTGCTTCTGACGTCAAGTGAATGGGACTGCATTTTTGGCATTAAATCCTATAGTTTGGCAATAGATTTTGTTATGAAAAGTGGTCGACAGAATAATGGAGAAGTACCGTAGATACAAATTAATTAACAGGCAGTATTGTTTTCTCTGTCTCATGTTTGCAAAACATAATAGTTATCCAAGTCAGGTGCATTACGGTGTAACTTCTTTATCAAAATCTTTATAAAAAGTAATTAACTTTTAAAAAAGTAAATATCAACAAGCAACTTTAAACAAAAGCTTAGGATCACATTTAAATTCTATATTAAAATTTAATTTGCTATGAAAGGTGGATAGTGTCAAACAATTCAACAGTGTATTTTGTTCAAATGTTAATAAAAACAATGGTGAAGTTTACAAAAACCGTTTTGTAACTACAAAAATTATTGAATGAATTCTGTTTTGTGATGCATTTGAGCTCACCCTTTGAGGACAACACTAAGATTCAATAAAACAGTGTGTTTTCAGAAGTCTTATAATGTTTTAATGTTGAGCTTTTACAACAAAATAATACATAAATTATGAGATGAATATTCTAAAAAAATATGTATTGTAACCAAAAAAAATTTGGCACAGATGTCATATATGCGATTACCCCCCCTCCCCGTCAATTTAGTGAAAAAATTAAATTGTTGTTTAGTTACTTTTATTTTTTATTTTAATTCTATGAATTATTTTTATTATGTATATCAATATTTATTTATATCAAACTATCATTTATTTATTTTTATTTCCTTTTTTAAAATAATAGAGGCTATTTCATTTATTATGTTATTTTATTTTTGTATTGGAATAAAAAATCACATGCTATTATTGCATGCTATTTGTAACTAATATTCAAAAACAAAGTTTTTGCCAAATTGGCGGGAGAAAAAAATCGCGCCAATGTGGTGTGTATATGACATCTGTGCCAAAAATTTTAACAGAAATTGATTTTATAACCTTTAAATATGTTAATCCAAAATATCAGCTTATTCTTCTAAGTATTGGGTTCTTCAGGAAGTTCTTTCCATTAGGGAAAGTTGGTTTGTAACGGAAAATTCTAGCATTTAATTATTAGACATAATTCTAATGTGTAATGTCTAATAAAGGATGGGTAGAATTTCTTGGTATGAATTGGTTTTCCCGAATGGAAGGAACTTTCAGAACAATCCCATAGAATTTGAGTTTTGTTTAAAAAATTCCTGTATTTGAGTTGTTTAGCAGCTAATAAAAATGAATTTAACATAGAAATAATCCATCCAACATTTCCCCTAACACAACATTATAGTCAACAAAAGTTGCTTGACCTTGCTGAAGAAGAGAATTTTGATGAACAATTATTAGTTCTTGCTTATCCAACTTTTCCAAGATCACATCATAAAAGTTGGGTATTCATTCAGTCAACATAGATCGTAATGTAAAGGAATTCCTTTGAGTGTCCCTGTGAAGGAACTATAAGTGCTATGCACACCCTATTATATAGTAAGCCTCTTGTAGTGCATGTGAGTGATATATATCAATTTCAATACATTTGAAATTGTGCAATATCATTAAAATAAACCACAAATGATTTTTCCCCAGAAACCGTAATGTAACATATGTTGATATTTTAAGTTATCATAATTGAATAGAAAACCTTTTAGTAATCTTAAACTTTGAGAAAAATACTTTAATACTTAAGCTGCATGCTGCCACATCTTCAGGCAAGATATAAATAACTGAACTGACTAACAACTGTTGCTACAAGAGAGAAAACAAAAGTTATTTACATGGATATTTTCTTTTAATATACAATGAATCATTTGTGAATGAATCTTAACAACATAATTCTTTTGAGTGTCCCTGTAAAAAAACTATAAGTGCTACACACTTCATTTTCAATACCAAGCATGCCATAGTAAACCTCAACAACATATACAAATTGCATGACAATTCAAATATATTTATGTGAGTTAGAGCATGGACAGATGGCAGATAGACAGACAAACCAAATTCATAAACACTTTTCAACTTTGTTGGAAAGTGTTAAAAAAGAAATTGTCATTATTATTCTGACCATATTTGTTGCAATATTTTATTTTTTACCTCATTGAATATTTATTTCTGTTGTATACTGAACTTTTGTTTTTCTATTTAGGTACATCTATATCCACTCTTGCTGTCATTTTAAGTTCTCCAAAATATAAAATGTCAAAACATTTTGTGAGCTGTTGCAGCAACTTCTCTGCCAGTTTGAACTCTCTGGTTGTGATATAAATTACCTTTTTACTAGTTTAAATTTGTTTTTATTGCACAATTAGAAGTTTCATGTTTTCATTGCTTGACTAAAATTTATTTTAATGTTTATTGTGTACAGTACAGTCTCTAAAATCCAGACATCTTAAATCCGGAAACCTCCAAAATCCAGACTCCAGAAATGTTACTATAATTTTTCACATTATTTTAGTTTTGTTTTCTTATTTTGTCAATAGATGGCAGCTCTAAAAATTTTCTTACATTTTTACTATTCTTGTTTACATTCTGCATTTTGCCTATCCAGTCATATTCCCTATGTCTTTTCAGAGAGAGGTCTATTTTATTTATAATTTTATATGATCATTAATAGTTCAGTTACATTTACATTAGGTATAAAAAATTTTAATATGTATTAAATGAAGAAAACAAAAAAATATATCTATGAAAGAACTCATAAATAGTTTAGATAAAACAATATTAGGCATGGAACAGAGGAACTTTATAACCAAGAATGAATTAATGTCATTATATAGAATTAGGGAAAAAGTAATGGCCAATTAGCCTAAACTAAGGCAACAAACACTAACTGAAATGTTTAAATAAAATCATAAATGTTCAAATAAGATGTTTAAATAAAATCATAAAATTAAAAAAAAAAAAATTCTGTGTATATTTAAGTCTATAAGATTAAATTAATATTTTAAATTTTAATTGCTTAAAAGGCATATAGCCAACATAGTGAAAAAAGTACCCAAGCCAGGACTCAAACCCGGGTCATCAGTACTATACTGATGACCTGGGTTCAAGTCCCAGCTTGGGAACTTTTTCACTATGTTGGCTATATGCCTTTTAAGCAATTAAAATTTGAAATATTATGAATGCAAAGTGTGAGAAATTTTCTATGGAAAAATTTCCAAGTATTAAATATATATTTATTTAATTATCAATGCTGGATTTTCTTTGGTTTCGTGTTTGCCCCAGGGTTGGTGGCTCACAGAAAATATTCCATCTTGTGCTGCGTTTGCAGCCTTGCCAACATGTTATAGAGAGAAAGTGCCAGGCTGAGTATTTTTCAAGTGGTTCAGTTGGTAGAACGTCAATGCACTATACTGATGACCTGGGTTCGATTCCCGGCTTGGGTACTTTTTCAATATGTTGGCTATACACCTTTTAAGCACAAAAAATTTGAAATATTATAAATGCAAGGTGAGAAATTTTTTATGGAAAAATTTCCAAATATTAAATATAGATTTATTAGATTAAATTAAGTTTGATTTTGCTTTTGTATCATTTAATATGTTATTTATGATTTTTTATAATTATTATGATTAGAATTTTTATGATTTATAATTGTTGAATATAATTTTAAGTTTTTATTCTAGGATCTCTAAAATCCTTAAAAGCAGTATTCGGAATGATTCTGGATTTTTGAGACTGTACTGTATTTAAAATAATTTTTGTTCATAAGAAATATTGATTCCTTTGTCATAAAAGTTTTACAATTTTACACTATATATCACTATTATGACATGCATCATAAACATAAACCTTCATTAGTTAATATTATTTCATTGTAACGTAAAATGAGAAAGAAATGCATTTATAGAAATAACAATTTTTGTTTCAGATTAAAATTTTTATCAGAAAAACAATGTGAAATTTCTAAATAAATTAGTGGTATATCTAAATTTAATATAAGTCCCCAAAATAATGTAATTTTGCATAAATATTAATATGGAGATATCACATACTGACAATTTCACTGTGAAATTCCATATCCCGGGCTGTGGTGGA
>CAWVPG010000074.1:0-21000 GCA_963931845.1 Maratus michaelseni | reverse complement strand
TGATATTTTATAGGACAGCACCAAATCCGGTAATTAGACTACATGCAGAAAGCACACACAAATCGTTATAGATTATGTGCCAAGAGTTATGAATTTTTAATACCATTATTTTTATTCAAAATCAGTAACCCTTAGCATCTCTGGTGATAGAGAATTGTTACAAATATGTGGCTTTTTCAGTAAAAGTAATCATGACATATATATGCGTTTTCTAAATATACTAAATTTAATACATTATGTAGAATATTATCAAAATTATTCGTTTACCTTTCCAGCTATGGACGGAAATTGCTGAAATCTCGTTTATAATTGTGTTATGCTTTTTCAAATCTGTTTACTGAGGTATTTTCTCTATGTTATTAAACGGTGAAATTCCTTTAAATTATTTTAGAAGTGTTACCAAGTATTTAATGATCTATGCTCGACGTAAGATGTTTATTACGTGTTTCCTTTCTCTTATTTTGAAAGCGGGTGAGAATTTTCAGTTTATAATGATTTTTCAAAAGAACACCGGCTCGTGTGATTTCGGCATCGTGGCGTGTCAACAAAAAGTGCTTGAATAGAATACTTTAAAACTGAAATTAACCCTTATTTAATCAAATAATTTTTGTGAATATATAATATGAATATTTCTTTTAGAAAATAGTTGTATATATTATCCACTTTCTGCTTACATCAATCTGTCAAATTGGTGCCGTTCGATATTGTATTATTAACGTCAAAAAATGCGTAAATCTTCAGATCAGTGAAGCTTGTCCGGAGGGATTTTGTATTTATATTGCTGTATTACTGTCACTTTTTTCAAATAATATTTATTGCTATGTGTAATCTGTCGTTATATTAGTCTTGGCTTGTTTTGTGAAATCATATAATAGCAGTAAAGCGTAAAGCACTTTGAATATAAAACACGACCAACTAGCAACTAAGCAGGTATGGAATTTTCTTGGAATTGGAGAAAAACTCATTCGAGCTTAGGCAGAATTATTTTTTAGAAAATGCGCAAGCAGATTTCCCAGTTTGGCCTCTTTTTTAGACAGACATTCCGAGTTTATACCTGATATACAGATAAAAAACTTTTCACTTTTTTCAAACACGAAATGTGCATACTTAATTAAAGCAGCACTTATTGCTCGAATTTCGGAACAACAACGAGGCGAAACTAGCAACTCTGTGGACGAAACTCTTCATTTCGATACTACGGTGTCACTCCTTTCGAGACGGCCGTTTACAGAATGATCTTGTCAAAAATTTCCGGCTAACATAGCATACTGGAAAATATTTTTAGTGAATGCAGTTAAGTTTTACGGGTTTAATAAATGTTTAATAAATGCGCTAAAATTTTGACGATTATATTCGTCACCAGAAAGCTAAGTGTTAGTATAAAGGGCAAAATTAAGAATGTAATGCAAAAATTTTGAAAATGATATTCAAAATGATTACTGTTCTATATAAAATAGGAAGGTTTGTATAACCCCCTTATACACACGACTGTGCTAATCGGAACTCGTTGGGATGCTTAATGACTGGGACAACCCAAACAATAACCGAGTTTTATTGTTAACGTGAAAAATGAATAAAACTGACAGATATACAGTGTTGCCTGTTTCGAATGGTTTTGAATTTAGATCGCTGTATTTTTGTCACTTTTTTGAAATAATAGTATTTACTTAGTTTAATCTGTCATTGCTTTAGACCTGTATTGCTTTTTAAAAGAAATGTACTAATCAAGACATTTGAATACCACACCCGGCCAACTGACAACAACGTAGTAATAATGGGATTTTTCCTGAATATGGAACAGAATGCATTCGAACCTAAACTGAAATATTTTAAAGAAAACGCGCCTGCAGATTTGCCTCTTTTTTATTCCGACATTTAGAATTGATACCAGAAATACTGATAGATATATTTTTACTTTATGCAATCACAAAATGTTCGTAATGAACTAAAACAACAGTTATTGATCACCAGGAAACCACGCCTTTAGTGTAATAATGAAAAAAAAGTAAATAAGCCGCAATCGAAAGGGCATTATGAAACGGAATTTTTGACGCATAAATCAGATGTCATTGTCTCTCCATTATTAAGAAAAAAAGTATAAAAAATCGCATATTTATTTATTTAATAGTATTGAAAGAGGTGTCGTTAACGTTTCCAACGTAACAACATCATCAAACTCCACTCTCTTGTCAATTTCCAGTTTAGTACGCCGTAATACTCCGAAACGATTCGCATGCTTGTTACAAGTCTCGGTAGTACAAACTCGGCCACTTACATTTGAAACGCCCTTGATATATTATTTTTTCCAGGAGGTTCATGATTGTACCCAACAAACACGAGATTTTTGGCCACATGCTGTGAACGTTGTGGCCAAAAAAGTTTGCGGCAATTTGTATCCAGCCATTAATGTATTTCAACTGACGCGCCCGCACACCGGATGTCTAGCGCCAAATCGTTAACGGGCAAATGGCGGGGAAACTTAATGCAATTTCAGTGCCCAATAGCGAATGAAGGTACGTTTGCGGCCAAGATATACAAATCTATCATCGTTTAAAAGTCAGTGGCCCAGTATAATGTTCTCGACATTTTTATTATAAGAAAGAAAAAGTATTTTTACTTCACATTTTATAAGATGATTTTCGTTATTTTAAACCTAGATTTATGTGAAACGATAAAATATGCTGCATTTAAATATTTTATGCAATAAAAAATACACAAAAAGTACCCTTCTTTAATTTAAAGAGTTTTTATGGGGAAAAAAAATCATAAAAACTGTTAATGTTTTTGCTTTTAAAGTATGCATTAATATTTTTAAATGAATATTTTTTGTGAGCACCTAGAATGAAAATGAATATTGTAATCTTTAGACATACATATTATATAAAGATATTAAAAAAATTAATGATAAATGGGAATTTATTTCAATTTCAATTTCAATGAAAAAATATTTGTCAAAAGAAATAAATGCCACTTTGCCAAAAAACAGTTACTGTTAAACGAGAAAGAAAAAAAAAATATTTTTTTTTGGGGGGGGGGAGGGGGGGGGTGATTTTATATTATCTATAAATCAGTTCCAAAAAATAAGTTATTTTCATTTTTTGAAACATTCAAAATTTAGATTTAAAAGGAAAAAATATCTTAAATATCTTAAATAAGCAATAATAGCAAATACCGAGACCCCCCCCCCCTCCTCTCCTTTTACACGGCAAGCCAGGGAAAGATGAGAATAAGATTTCCCTTTTCCGACACATTTTTTTTCCCAGTGGGGATTTTTGTAAATATATTTTTAAATGTTTTCCGCTTTGTAATAATCAGCATTGAAAAATTTCCACTTTTAAAATTATTTAATATTGTATGAGAAATTTTGAAGATAAAAAAAAACCTTGAAAAAAAATCTATTGAAATATAGCTTTTTTTCTGCGGGTTCGTAGGGATTTTTATGTCTTTTTGGCAGCGTCATCGTAGGATGTTTACATTTTTCCTTGCTTGATTTTGCCTGGTATTATCATGGCGTCGTCTATTTGTCTCGTCATTGTTTTTGGATATTTTGATTTACAAATTAGGTAAGATTATTTTTCTATATTATTCCAAGAGTTAGTTAAAAATTAATTTTCATCATTCTTAGGGACAGATTTAAGTTCAAGATAAAGAAAGCTGAGAAGAAGCATCAGCAATTTTGTAAAATTAACTGCATTTTCTCTGCTTGCTTATTCTCTTAAATACTTAAACTCTGCTTTGCTTATTATGCGACTTAATTCTACAGAAGTGTATAAAAAAAAAAAGTTCTTTACTGATCTTACATCTGCCCTGAATATGCTATTAATAAGTTGATTGTAATTATATATACATATCGGAGTAAAATGTGTCGGTAATGAACAATCTCGGACGTTTTTGGTTTATGAAAAAAATAACCAATAAAAATTCAGCTTTTATTTTTTTCATAATTCTCCGTTGCCTGTTTTATAATCTGCTTTATTGCTGACAATCTTAAACCAGTCAGGAAGCGGAAAATAATATTTTACAGCTCCAGTGTCTTTCAGTGAAATTTTACTTCATATGTTAAGATCTGGTTTTAATTAACTAATATATATATATTCTGTATTTTCTGATGATACTGGCATATTTTTGTTTTGATAGTAATAGAAAACTTCGAATTTTATGTACTAATTAATGACCATTTGCAAAATTTCACTTATTTTTAAGATTTTAATAAAGTAGGTAATTTCTTTTTAATTCATTAATGCGATTTTTAATTAGTCATGGCAATAGTGCCCAAAATGTTTTGGTTTAGCCGAAAAGCTAAGTAATCTGATTTAATTTTTAAATTCCACTTATCAGAGTGTAATAGGAACACAACTTGGTACTTTTCTGTTATACCAACACATGCCAAAATATACGCTAATCTGCCATTTATTTCTACCCTAACCGTGTCAAGAATTTTTTATTGCAAACTGTACCAAACATTCTGATTGGACTATTTATTGAACGTGAATCTTTTATTATTATGCATTATTTAATCGTAACCTCACAAAACATCTTAACTTGCTACTTTTCAAATAGAAAATATTTATTAAATTATAACTTGCATTTATTATTGACACTGAAAGGAATTTTACCATAAGCTGTTACTTGATGATGTAGAAGCGACAATAAAATTGTTTTAGGACTTTAGATACATAAAAAAAAAGTTTTTATCAAAAAACTCATAAACATCTTCGGTTAACCGGGCGCCAGTGATATATGTGCATGTATATATATACACACAGACATACATACACATATCTACGTATACATATATATACATACACACATATATACATATATGGATGTATATATATACATATATATGTATACACATATGTATTTATAGATGTACATATGTCACTGGCGCCCGGCTAACCGAAAAGTACCACATCTTCATTCAAAGAATGAAATGTTTACAGCAATCCTAAGAGACATTTACAATTTCAAGCCTGCAGTTTAAATAGTTTTATTTTATTACCTTATGTAATATTTATTTATTCTTTTATTTTAAGTGCATATATGTATTGCAATTTTCAAACGTTTTATTTTTAAGTGCTTAAATTTGTGCCAACAATGTTATTTTTGTTCTCAAATGATTCGTTTCATGTGAATTTCCTTTTGTGCCGATTATTATGCTTGGCGACAATGGTGTTGGTATAACAGAAAAGGGCCCGAACTTTTTATAAACAGTTGCTTTTAATATATTTTCATGTTGTAAATATTTTTTTAATAACAAACCAGATTAATTTTTAATGGTTTTTTTTTTCCTAATGAAAGTATACATAATTTTTTTGGGTACTTTTCGGTTAGCCGGGTGCCAGTGATATACATACATGTATATATTATATACATATATCTATGTATATACACATATGTCTGGATATACATACATATATATATACATATATTTATGTACATATATGCAGAGTTTCCCCCAGGTTTAAAAAAGGGCAGGGTGCTGTTGGTGAAAAAAAGGCACTTTATTTATTCTTAAGGGCACTTTTTGGATTCTCGAGGGCACTTTTCAGATTCTTAAGGAAACTTTTTTTTAATTGTTAAAGGTATTATTTTGGTTTTTAAAGCCATTTTTGATATAATAAAAGTCAGGGCAC
This sequence comes from Maratus michaelseni, assembly GCA_963931845.1. Taxonomy (NCBI): domain Eukaryota; kingdom Metazoa; phylum Arthropoda; class Arachnida; order Araneae; family Salticidae; genus Maratus; species Maratus michaelseni. The sequence goes on along the minus strand of CAWVPG010000074.1, from coordinate 15,364 downwards.
TCTTGACAACATTGAGTCAATTTTTACTATGAAAGCAAATTTTTTAATCTGTCTTTATTTTTTAATGCAAATAGGAGAAACGGCACTTTTTTTACAGAGGGGCAAGAAGGGTGCTAATTTTTTTACTGGAAGGGGCAAGAAGGGTGCTAATTATTTTTATGAGGGGCAAGAAGGGTGCTATTTGATAAACCAAAGGGCAGGCAGGGTGCAGCACCCTCCTGAAACTGTCTGAGGGAAACTCTGTATATGTATGTATATACATATATAGGTATATACATATGTATTTATGTATATACACATATGTCTGGATATACATACATATATATATACATATATTTATGTACATATATGTATGTATATACATATAGGTATATACATATGTATTTATATATGTAGATATATCACTGGCGCCCGGCTAACCGAAAAGTACCTTTTTTTGTTTCAAAGTATTGCATCGTCCCTCACCCCTCATGCAAAAACAAATTTGTCTTTAAGGACGTCTTCTTTTTTAAAACTTGTTTTAAGCCTTTGTAAGTATTTTTTTTTTAACCTCATCTCCCCCGAGTCTGAAATTTTCTTTTTGTGTTTGTGACAACATACTGTCAAAGCATGCAATTTCTTTCTTGGAATTCAAAATAGTTGCACATTGTTATACTATGCTGTTACATTTTTTTTTTACACCCATCCAAAATATTAGGAGGAGGGGGCCTGTCTGATATTACACTTTTAATTTTATGTAAATAAAACATTAGGTACTTTTCGGTTAGCCGGGTGCCAATGATGCATACAAGGTACAAGTACATACATGCATATATATCACTGGTGTCTGGCTAACCGAAAAGTACCACACATTGTATCAATTATCTTCCTTAATTACTTTCCTGGAATTATAATTTATCTCCATCTTTTATAATTATGTTCTGCAGTGTTTTTCTTTTTCAGTACCATAATTTCAGTAAAAAGCCCTATAGTGCTTACTATGCGTGTAAAAATTTAAAACAGTCTAAGTGCACAGCACTTCTGCTGGTGTGGCTGATTCAGAAATTTTTTTTTCTTCTTTTCCTCCCCATAGCAATATTTAGAAAAGATGCCATTTTATTTAATACAAATTATTATGTGTGTGTGCATGTTGAAATGAGTTTTAATTTAAAAGAAGAAAATGATTCACTGGCATCAGTTATATACATTAATCAGTTATACTTTTTCTTTTTAATTTTCTAGTTGAATATGATAAATGCTTAATAGGGTGGGTCGAAAAAAACCAAAATTTATATAATGGAAACATAATAGTGTGGGAAAGTTGCCATTGGTAATAAGGAATAAATTCGCAAAATATTACACCAAATGGTTAATATCTTTTACTGCCGCAAGTGGGCCAAAATTTTGAAAAATCGTAAAAAAAAAACTGATTTTTTCGAACAAAAAAATTAAACTATCCAACCATAACAATACAATTTCTAATAGATTGCAACAGTTACTTCAAGATGTTAGTAATATTCCAATAAAATTGTATTACGGTGAAATCAGTTCATGCGGTCAAAATTTTGGAAAAAACGGCCAAAATTTCAATTTTCAGTTTTTTTTTTTCAATTTTCCCAATTTTTATTATACAGGGCTTGAAATTAAATTTTTCCAAGGAGGGGAGTCTCCCTACCAACATTTTTAAATGAAGGGGAGTTGTAATGTTTGGGAGGGAGAAAAATAAATCTTTAAACCCCACTATTATTTTACATGCTATTTAAAGAATTACATTAATGCAGACATGACAAAATACCATTGAAAAAATTAAGTCAACTGAGAATGATTATGTAAAATGTTTATTTTTATTATAAAAAAGGGAAGAAAGTTAAGTTTTATATATGCAGTGTATATTTTTCAAGTTCCATTAAATGTGTTAGGGACCCTTAACAATTAGGTTGTTAAATAAATTTCTGAATTTAGATTTTATTTGATTGAGATTCACCGATCGATCGCGGAAAAGACGCAAAGTTCGTCGATCGATCGCGGAAAAAACACGAAGTTCATTGATCTGTCGCGGAAAAAACACAAAGTTCATCGATCTGTCGCCCAAAAACACAAAGTTCGTCGATCAGTCATGGAAAAAAAGAAAATTTCGTCGATCGATTGCGGAATAAACTCAAAGTTCGTCGATCTGTCCCCAAAAAACACAAGGTTCGTTGATCAGTCGCTTAAAAAACGCAATGTTCGTCTATCTGTCGCAGAAAAAACACAAAGTTCGTTGATCAGTCGTTTAAAAAACGCAAAGTTCGTCGACCAGTCGCTTAAAAAACACAAAGTTCGTCGACCAGTCGCTTAAAAAACAAAAAGTTCGTCAATCAGTTGCTTAAAAAACCAAGTTCGTCGATCTGTGGTTGAAAAAACGCAAAGTTCGTCGATCTGTCGCTTAAAAAATGCAAAGTTCATCGATCAGTCGCGGAAGAAACACAAAGTTCGTCGATCAGTCGCGGAAGAAACATAAAGTTCGTCGATCAGTCGCAGAAGAAACACAAAGTTCGTTAATCTGTCACTGAAAAAAATGTAAAGTTCGTCGATCAGTCGCGGAAAAAACGCAAAGTTCGTCAATTGGTTGCGGGAAAAAAAAATCACGAAATTTATCGTTCGGTTGCAGGTAAATTAAATAACGCAAATTTCTGCGAAAATGCTGAAATTTTTTGGGAGGGATTTCAAAATTTTAGGCGCAAATCCCGCCCTGAAATTCAAGCCCTGTTATATTTCTACAATTAAAGAAATTTACATCATATCTAGTAATAACTTATAAATGTCTAATAATTTTGATCATGGTGTAGCCAAATAAGGGCGAGAAGCCCCCCCCTCCCCCCTAAATTTGAGAGAAGGGGGCTTTTTAAAGGATTCTGGGGATTTTCCGTGAATTTTTATGGATTATTTTGTAGGGTGTCCCGAAAAGTGGAAAATTATGTGGAATTTATGTATAGGGACACCCTACAACAAAAATTACCAAAATTTCCCAGAAATTCCTTAAAATTCCTTCAAAAAGACTTTTTCGCAAATTTAGGGGGGGGGGGACCCTTCTCGCCCTTCATTGGTTATGCCCATGATAAAAATTACTAGACATAAGTTTTTACTAGATATGATGTAAATTTATTTAATTGTAGATATATAATAAAAATTGGGAAAATTAGAAAAAACTAAAAATTGAAATTTTTGCCGTTTTTTTTTTCAAAATTTTGACCGCCCTTGCAGAAATGACTTGGAACAAATTGCGTATAAGCCCTCAGATCGCGGCCATTTTTTTGGTGATGTATTTGCCGATCTGACCACCGGGCGGACTTTTGCCTTCTGGCAACCCTTCATTAATCTCCGAGCCAATTTTTTTTCCTCCTCATTTCTTCTGTGAGCATACAAGTGAGAAGTTGTGTTCATTTTTTCTGGACTGTTTTTTTCCACGTGGTATCTTTGATCAGATTGTATTATAATTCCAACTTTTTATTATTATTATTAATATTTGATTATTTTTTTGGATTGATAATGGCTTATATTGGTAGTTTACCAGTAGTTGGTGATTTTGTTCTGAAATATCAGCAAATTTTGAGAGCCAAAGGCAGTTTCAAGGTTTCGCGAGTTAGGCCTATTTCTGGAGTGCAATTGCATTTTGCGTTATTTTCAATTTTATTTTTTATTTAATTTTGGAATATATACAGATTAAACATAAAAAAGGTAAATTCAAGAAATTTTCGTTGAAACGTGAAGTATTTTTTGCAATTTATGCACGGTGATTTGATTTTTCAATGGATGTATCCATGTTTAATTTTTCAAATTAATTCTGCAGGTGTTTTTTTTGTTTGTTTTTTTTATGTTTTTTTAAAGATGTATTTTTGCAATTTATGTACGGAGGCTGGATTTTTCAATTTCTGGTGTTTTTTTTGTTTTTTTTTTAATGGATGTTTGTTATTAAGATGTATTTTAGAAATTTATGTACGGATTTTTGATTTTTCTGTTTGTCGATGTTTGTTTTCTCAAATTTTGTTTCGAGGTTTGTTTTTTAAACTATAGGATATACGTTTTAATGTCTGTATTTTTAGAGATATGTTGGTTTAATAATGAATCTTTGCGTTTTTTTTTAAGTATCACTGTATTTTCTGCCATTTGCTCAGTATTCAGTGAAAGTTTCTTGAATTTTCCTTTTTTATGTTTAATCTGTATATATTCCAAAATTAAATAAGAAATAAAACCTAAAATAGCCCAAAATGACCACTTGGCGACAAATTCTTGTTGGCGAAAAACTGGTTCCGCCAACAAAACAAAATGGCGGACCTGAGGGCGTTTAAGTCATCTGTTCCAATGACTTCCCCATAGTAAAATGTTATTGGAATATTATTAACATCTTGAAGTAACTGTTTCATTCTATTAAAAATTGTATTGTTATGGTTGGGTAATTTATTTTTTCAAAAAAATAATTTTTTTGTGATTTTTTGAAATTTTGGCCCCCTTGCGGCAGTAAAATATATTAACCATCTGGTGTAATAATTTGCGAATTTATTCCTTATTACCAATGGCAACTTTCCCACACTATTATGTTTCGATTATATAAATTTTGGTTTTTTCAACCCACCCTAATGCTTAATATTGCAACCTATTATAGTTTATTTTCATATTTTTCAGGAGATTGTGGTGGCGCAGTTAAGAGATGGCAGCAGAGATAGATGGTTGTGCTGCATAAACTCATTTGGCATTCAAGCAAAGGTAAGTTGTCAATTTACGCAGTTTATAATGCCGGGCTTTTATCTTGGGGCCCATTTTGAGAAAAGTAAAAGTTATTTGTGTGAAATTTACTCTCTTTTTTTTTTTTTTTTTTTTTTGTGAAAGATAACATTTTGTAATGAATATGAAATTTAGTTACTCGAATTTGAACCAAACGTTTATTGATAACTTCTTTAAGTCCTTCTGTTAAAGTTTTCGTTTCAATTTGTTTGCAAATTACACATTTTGAAACATAACAAAATAAAAATTAACAATGAAGAGTATGTTTTTATAGATTGCTTATAAAATAGGCAATTCAGAAAATTCCAGAGTTGTTTAAAAGTATTGCTACCCCACATGCAAAAACAAATTTGTTTTTAAAAACTTCTTCCTTTTTAAAACTCAATTTTTTTTAAGGTGCCTGTGTTATTTAAAAAAAAATTGGGAAGAGATCCTGTTTATTAAAAGGTATATATTGTGAAGGGACCTGCTTTACTAGGAAGAATTTTCGGATGGTCTCCTAACTAGGCTCCAAATTTTGTCTGTATTGATCAATTTACATTAGTAAATTTAATTTCACACATTCATCACTCTTGTATTTTAGCTGCATACTGTTGGTAAACGTTAAAGCTCTTTTACAAAGCTTGCCAACCTTTGCACTTTAAGTGTAAAATTTACACTTTTTAACCATTTTTTACAGCTAGAATGTACTTATTTTTTACTCTTAAAAGTTATAGGGGAAAAAAAAAAAGCTATTAAAATATTTTTACATGTGCAAGGTAAGGTGTGTTTGAATTCAAAATTCATTATATATTACAAAAGAAAGAAAACTGACGGGAAAAATAGTAAATAAAAGGTTTTTTTGTTTTACTTTAATAAAATTTTGTATTATGCACATCACATACTTAAATTTTTCTGGCAAGTTTAAACTTACATACTTAACATAATTTTAGAAAGCAAGTTTTTTAAAATGATTTATTAATGTTGTTTAAAAGGAGATCCTCATTTCTATCTCTTGTGTGAGTTTCATAAAGTTTTTACTGTGTTTTATATATGGGAAACTATAATTAAGTCATTGTTAACTTTGATTTAAAACTTTTAAGACAAAAATATTCTTGTCACCTTGATTTAAAATTAATCACAAAGGAATATATAAAATGAGTACAAATTACATGTTTCATAAAGAAGTTATTTAATTCATGTAATTTATAGAATTGAAGAATACTCAATACATCATTAAAACTATAATAAAAAAAGCTGTTAAATGATATCTTTTATATGACCAAAAAATCATTTTTTAAACTTAAGGTATTTTGAAAATATTCTTATGTTTTGCCCAAAATTATTTTGCAAATGTAAGATTCTGGAGAGGGGTTGAAAGCTCAAATCCATGTTTTATAAATTTTTGATTTAAATCAAATATCAAATCATAAACATGGGGATTTTTACATTGCTAAGCATAAAACCGACAGAGTGAAAAATGCCCAAGCCTGGAAGCTTGGTTACGCTTAGTTAGCAATGTAAAAATTCGCATGTTTATTATTCAGTAATTTCATGTGAATTTCACTGCTGAAAACTAATTGAAAAAATAATTAAAATTACTCAAATATCAAGTTTTTACAATAAAATAACTGTGGCATATTATAATTTTTTATGCTGAAAAGAACTTTTCCTAGTATTTGTATTTAGTATCCAAAGTATAACTGTGTAATTTTCATTCATTAAAAAAATTGTATATGTGAAAAAATATTTAACAAATACCACAATTTTGGGCTTATACATGTTTAAAAATAAAATTTTACCTATATCTACCAGTGCGGCATTTGATAATCGGAAGATGTGGTTACATTAATGGGCCATGGGAGTGTTCAACATTGGCTGAGGACTCTGTTTCCCTTATGGGATCCCGGCTGTGGAGCCGTTGTTCACTTCCGCGTTCCATCCAAGTGTGTTGGGGGTGGTGTCCTCTGAGTTCGGGCTCCTATAAGGGGAGCTGACGCATGTCCAATTCTGTTTCCCAAAATAACCGCCATATTGCAACCCAGCTCAGCATTAGGATACCACCTGAGCAAGTGTTTGCCGTCCATGTTACTGTCACTCGCCGTTCACTAGTATGGTAAGCTAACCGGTTTTAGCTTGGTTTTTGGTCTGTTTGGTTATTAAATGGCAGTATGATTCAGCCTGTGGTATAGGAGCTCTAGGCTCCACCGTATCATCACAGCGACCTCTGTCGTCATTCATTTGGGAAATGGTGATGAAGCGCAAGAGGCTTAAGCCCCTGCTTCACCCCCGGCCGAAGAGCACCGCCTTAGAGGTGTCTGGGTAAACCGGCCCTTTTTGGTAGTGACCTCGCTAAATAGGTTCACGAGAGCCTGGAATTGGCGGTGAAGTACGACTGCCTTCAGCAACCATAGCTTATCATATCTACCAGTACAGTGTATATGAAGCATTCGTGTTTATTATTTTTTTTCCCTTGAAAAAAAACCCAGTCATTTAATTTTGTTGAGTGAACAGCCGAAAACAATATTAAAATTGCTTTTTTTATGGGTCTGCAATAATAATCACTCAAAATATGTTGCGCCCCAAAGCAGAATATTTTACAATGTTCTGCAACGAATCTTCAGCTGATCAAAAATGTTCTGTGGTAATTTAAAAAGAAAAAAAAAAAAACAGGGAGATGTCCTTGTATATATGTATATATAGGAGTGCAATTTCATCTTTTATAGAAATGCAAAAGACGTTTCATAAAGCACTGACACATACACACCAAAAACACGTTATTTTGGGTTAAGATCGCAGATTGGGATATCACCTTTATGGAGGAAAAGTCTGGAAATTTGGTCCATACATAGTTTATAAGTCCAGCTTTTAGAACTTTTCTAACAGATTTATATCCAAGCGGAAGCCCATGTGATTTTCTTTTGTTACTGAATACATGTTATTCGTAATATTTGTTGTAGCAACTTCACTGTACATGAGATTTCAAATTTTTTATTAGTAATGAATATAGTGTTGACTCTAGAACTAAAGCGTAGCCGGATGAAAATATTTTTAAAACGGTCACACTGTTCTCCAAAAGAGCACTCTTGCATCCTGTTCGAAAGATATATTTTGAACTGGTTTGTTTATTATCCCCACTTATCAATAGAATTTTGCGATATTTTCCCATGACCAATTGACTAATTTTGCGACCGACTGACAAATGGGACTTTTTTCATGACCAATTAACAAATTTCACAATATTTGAGATTTTTCACTCGATCAACTGGTGAATTTCACCATTTTTTCTCACAACCGATCAATATTTTTGAAAACTGGGAAATCTGATTAAAAGCCAGTGACTGGTAGACTCGGTTTTATTAATGGCCACTTTTTAAAGTACTGACTAATGTTTCAAATTTTCTAGATAAAGTATAATCATATAGAAACATATTTTTGTATGAATCAGAGTTTTATACCAGCGAAGTGTTCATGATAAGAATAGGGAAGAAGTCAAAATTCAGGAAAATTTCCTTAAAATCAGAAAGTCTATTATCACATTAATTTTTTTGTTTTGACTTATTGAAGAATTTTGTGATTTTTTTCCTGTGACTGATTGAAGAATTCTGTGATTTTCCTCTCGATAGACTGACGAATTTCACAATGTTTTTTAGATTTTTCCTTTGATTGACAGGCGCATTTCATAATTTTTTTTTGCTATCGATGAACGATTTTTGCGATTTATTTACTGTGACTGTTTGAAGAATTTCTCGATTTTTTCTGACAATCCACTGACGAATTTCATATTTTCTTTTCTCAAGCGCCTGAAGAATTTAAAGATTTTTTTTCACGATCGACTAACGAATTTCATGATTTTTTTTCCTGTGACTGATTGTAGAATTTTGAGAATTTTTTTCCCCCCGACAATCCATTGACTAATTTTAAGATTTTTTACCACGATCGGCTGATAAATTTGGCGATATCTTTTAAATGGCCAAAAAATCATTTTGTAAACTTTTTCATATTAAAATTTAGTTAAATTGTAATATTTTAACAAAACTGTATTCAAAAAGTTATCATAAAAAAATCTTTGTCTATTACCAATTGCATGGGAATTGTTCATTTTTATTAAAATTATTTTATTCAAAATTGTTATTTTACAGTTTGTTAAAACAATTTAGCAGAGTTTCATGAAATGTAAACATCTTGTACAATGGGTCCTTCAAATTACTCAAAATTTTTATGCTTCAGCTCATGTGCTTAGAAAATGTTTGCTTTAAATGTTTTAATATTTGTTTCAAGAGTGATGATTCAGTTTTGTGATTATTGTGACACTTCTGGAAATATAATGCATCTAATCTGGACTTACATTTAATAAAAATTAAATTAATTTAAATTTTTGAAATGTAAAATTTAATAGAAAAAGATTGAGTATTTTTTAAAGTTTTGCAGAAATGTGTCAAATAATTTTTGTTTACAGGGTTTTTGACTTTCATGAACTTTGACAATACTTAAGATTACACAGATTTATGCTAAATATTTTTTTTTTATTTATGCTATGTATCTAGAAGAGGGGGGAAGAAGGTGATAAAATTGTTTAATCTTCTGACCTCTAAATTAAGATTTTTTTTTTTTTAATATGCCGTCATATAAATTAATTTGGATTTTGATTATATGTATAATTTTCAACAAATTAAAAATAAAGCAGGTTCTTTGGAGAAAGGGACCTTCTTTAATACTTTCTTTGACCCTTTTTTCTTAAGAAACTTTTAAAAATGATATTTAAATTTAAGATATTTTTAAAACATTCTTATGTTTTGCCCAAAATATTTTGCAAATGTAAGGTTCTGGAGAGGAGCTGAAGGCTCAAATCCATGTTTTTTAAATTTCCTTTTAAAATCAGATATCAAGTAATAAAAATGATGATTTTTTTTCATTGCTAACTAAGCGTAAAACTGACAGTATGAAAAATGTTCGAGCCTGGAAGCTTGGTTATGCTTAGTTAGCAATCTAAAAATTCACATGTTTGTTATTCAATAATTTCAAGTTAATTTCACTGCTGAAAATTAATTAAAATTATTCAAATATCAAGTTTTTAGAATAAAATAACTGTGGCAATATTTGTATTGGAGTAATTAGTGTTTCCCCTAGGCGTTTTCAAGAAGGCGTAGCACCCTGCCCATTTTTTTATAGTTGTAAATTTACCCTGCCCGTTTTTATATAGCTGGAAATGTGACCTGATTATTGTGGATTCGCAAGAATTTGCTTTCGCGAATTTCACCAAAATGTAGCGAGAAAATATCATAAAAATCATCTATCGGTCGTGAGAAAATATCACAAAATTCATCTATCGGTCACAGGAGAAATATCACAAAATTTGTCACTTGGTCGCAAGAAAAAATTACAAAATTCAAAAATCTCAAAATTCAGCCGTTTGTTATAGGAAAAAAATCGGGAAATTTGCCTATTTGTCGCAAAACCTCCCTCCCTGCAAAATTCGGCAATTGGTAGCAGGAAAATATTCTGAAATTCGTCAGTCAGCTGCGGGAAAAATCACGAAACTTTTCAGTCAGTCATGGGGGAAAAATAGCAAAATTCTTCCATTGATCGCGTGAGAAAAATTACTAAATTTGTCAATCGAATGCTGCCAAAAATAGAGAAATTTGTATATCTGTCATGGGCAGGACATTCGGGGCACAGGCCAAGGCTCCCCGATTTTCAGGAGTCCCCAAATGCTACTAAAAATTTTTCAATTATTGGCCAAAACAGTTTTAATTGTTTAAAAAACAAAATTAAAATGGAAAAATCTGTTTGTCAAAGATTGTCTATGATGTGTCAAAGTAACTTCATTTTTTCTTTGTCTTTTAACCCTTTGAAGGGCGGTGGGATATATTATAAAATTACAAAATGTGGCAATGTAGGTGGGATATATTATATCCCACCTAATTTTAATACGATTCGAACCAGAAACTTTGAATTAAATTTTACTTTTTTAACTTTGACGGGAAAAAGTTGAAAAATTGCTTTTCCTTATTTTGAACTAAATTACGGTGAGAATTCAAATGCTATTGTTTTATGAGTGATAATATCAGATTTATAGCTTGGAGGTACACAGTGTATTTTCCTACTTTACAAAGCCATTTTGAAGGAAAAGTTATGTGAAAAAATAAAGTGAAGAAAATAAAGAACTGCTTGTTTCTAGCAATACAAATTCTAGAACAATTCACAAAGTGAGCAATTCGACTTTTATGAAATGAAAGAAAGAGCACCCATTCATCATATGTAAAGAATATGAATTTATATATTTGAATTTATAGAAAGCCTGTTTTTGTTTTGTTTTAGTGATTAACACAGAGATAAAGTGTTTAATATATACAGCCCCCCCCCCCCTGCTCTTAACACATAAAAATAGAAACAATATTATTGTTAACATGGTTGCAAAAAGAAATGAGAGAATATGATATAACATAAAATTGCCACCATGAAATGCAGTTTCGCACCTAGGGGAAAAAAAAAAAAAGGAATTAGGCGTCGTTTGACAATGCTGCCCTTTTATGAGTTTTTGTTAAAAGCAAATATAGGTATACTGCAATAAAATAGTTTCATGGTGTACAAATAACTTGAACTACAAAGCTTTTTATAAATGTTTTTTTTAAATTATAATTTCTGTTCTGATTATATTTATAAATGGCTAATTAATAAGTGGTGTTTTTAAAGTAAGCCATTTTAATTTTGTTTTGTAAAATTTATTTTATTTTTTTTTTTCAGAAAAAGAAGAATAAAAATCTGGAAAGAAAAAAGTTCTCTGTGAAGATGACTGTAGATTTTCAGCTCTTTATCAACTTAAATTAAGAAACATCAGAAATTTAATTGTAACAGGATTAAATTTTCTTGTAAAATATTTCTGATAAATTTTGAGCAACTTGTAAATACATAAATAAATAAATGTTTTTTGGTTGGTTTATTTTACATTTATTGTGAAAAATAAAATTTATATGAAAAAAAAAAAACATTCAGTTCTAGTGTTTTTAAATATATATATTTATTTATGCAAGTGATGTTATTAAAAAGGATGTACTATATATTTTCCCCTTCTTTCTTGTTCTAAGAACATTCCACCTTCTTTTTACAGGTTAAGATATAATTCAATAAAAGTGTTTTATGTAGTAATTAATTTTTAGTTGATATTAAAATTTTAATTCACATAATATTGTATGAATCAGTTTGAAATTTTGTTAGTCAAAAAGTCACATACCTCCTGCTGGAAGGAAAAATATTTTAAAGATTTCTTTATTGGTAATATATTTAAAAAAAAATATTATTCAGTACTCATTACTTGCTAATCTTTAAAAAATAAAAACAATGTTATATTATTATTTATGAGTAATGTTTAGTCCATTTAAAAAAACAAACAAAAGATTTAATGTATGAATGGTGAACCTGCCGTGTTCTAGATGATCAACTGCCACTACTATTTTGAAAAAATATTAAACTTATTTAGTAAAAGCAATTTTGAGATTACATAAGAAGGAAAATAGTGACAATTGGCTTTCTGTCATTTTTCTGATTAATTATATACCAAAGAGATGAAGATAGTGAAATGACATTTTTTGAACGGACCTAATTTACATATATGTATAGTTATATCATTAAAAAAAATTCTTAAATGCCAATGATCAGTAATGTCAACATTTTACCAATTTTATAAAATAGAATTCCTGCGTTTTTGTTTTATTTTCAAGCTGGATAATTGGAAGAAACATCCAGGTAAGAAATTGTATTATAAAAGCACCAGTGGACCCGTGCGAAGATTTCACACTGCAGTCTAATACTTTTTAGCAATATCTAATACTCTTTAGATGCAGGTTTAAACTTCTAAAGGAAAATTAAGGGCTGAAACTATCTTCAAACAACATTAGTCGAGCCAGAATATCATCTCGTTTATTCCATCACAGTTACAGTAAAAGCTGATCGAGCATAGTAAAGACAAAACAATATATATATCTATAGTTAATTAACTGCTTTAGAGGATGACATCATCTGTTTCGGAAAAAACATGGGACAAAGAAAAATAAATTGAGCATTTCAATTTTGCTTTTTAGTCAAATATAAAATAAACCCGTGCAGCAACTATATCCCACTTTATCTTTTTTGTAGTATTTATTTTTTATAATCATTTTGAGCATTATATAATGTGGTATTTTATTTTTGTGGCCACACTAACTTGAGGAAAGCCTTTCATTTCTTTTATGAAAACAATGCAGATTTAATTTTTAATTAACAGCAATTTTTAATCAAAAAATATGTTTTACCGAAATGTGAGGGCACTATGTCAGAAGCTGGTTCAAAATCCTTTCTTATGGCATCTCATTCATTGTTGTGCATTTAGTATTTTCTGAGAAAAGGGGGTGTTGATAACAGAAATAATATATACTAGTGGGCCTGTGTGAAGATTTCACACTGCAGCCTAATATTTTTTAGCAATATCTAATATTTTTTAGATGCATGTTTAAACTTCTAAAAAAAATAAAGCCAGAATATAATCCAATTTATTCCATCAAAGTTACAGTAAAAATTGACTGAAAATATCAAGAGATATATATATATATAAATTGTATTTTAACTGCATTAGAGGGTGACATAATGTGTTTTGAAAAAAAAAAAAATAAATAAAAAATAAATTGAGCATTTGAATTTAAATTTTGCTTTTTTATCATAAATATAAAATAAACCCATGCAGCAACCCTGTTCACTTTATCTTTATTGAACATTTTTTTTTTTTAATCATTGTTGTGGAATTTAATTTTTGTGGCTACAGTAATTTGAGGAAAAACTTTCATTTCTGAAAAGAATGCCTATTTAATTTATTACTTGCAATTTTAACCAAAATACATGTTTTAAAGAAATGTGAGTGTACTATGTCAGAAGTCTCTTGAAAATCCTTTCATATGATATCTCATTTAACATTATGCATTTTTTATTTGCTTCGAAAAAGGGATGTTGAATATAATCATTAGATAACAATTTTCAATGGAAATGCAGGGAAATTCTGGTTGGACAATTCACCTGGTGAATTAGCTTGAAGAAACATAAATTGAAACTACTTAAAAATTTACTCCTTTGAATAGAATGTTTAAACCTATAATTTAATTAAAAAATGAAGAAAATTAGTTTTTTTTTTCATATTTTCACCATCATTGGTAATTTAACGTTCAATATATATTTTACACCTTGTGTTATCAATTATTTTTTTATTAATTACAAATATGGCTTTTGCAACTTTTTCAGAATAACATTAAAAACTAAATCATAACCATATGGCCTTTTATTCCGATCTAATGAGATGAGTGGGTACGGCAAATTTTTGCCTCCATTGGGACATTTTTTTTTTTTTTTTTTCTTTTAAATTATTATTATTGCTTTCAGATTGAAAGTATTCTATACAAGATCTGAAACACTTTCGATTTTATTGTATTTTGACCTTTTTAATATGGGATGCTTATAACACAACACCATTGTAGTTTTTAACTGAAAAAGATTATAATGATAAAGTGAAACATGTATTGTATAAAAGTCAGGTTGGTGTTATGAGCTCTTGTTAAGAAAAATATTCAAATAGATTTTTTTTTTTTTTTTTTTTTTCAAATTTTGAATAAAATATTAAGAGTTTTCTGACAAAAATTATGGACCAGTAAATTTAGATTCTGAAGTTTAAAATAACTTTTAAAAAAAGAAAAAAAAATTGTTCCTGCCAAAGGAGTAAAAATGGGCCTTTCTTGCTCAACTTTACTTTTTTGAGGACCATAAAAAATATAATTCTGGCCAGCTTCCATTCATGATATCTAATAGTGGCATGAATATGGCTAGCTTTGGGCTATCATTCATTAATGATGCCCATTGATGGCGACAAAGTGGCTAGCTTTCGGCATGCATTCATTAATGATTACCATTGATGGCAACAAAGTGGCTAGCTTTCGGCTTGCATTCATTAATGATGGCAACGAAGTGGCTAGCTTTCGGCTTGCATTCATTAATGATGGCAACGAAGTGGCTAGCTTTCGGCTTGCATACATTAATGATGCCCATTCATGGTAAAAAGGTGGCTAGCTTTCGGCATGCATTCATTAATGATTACCATTGATGGCAACAAAGTGGCTAGCTTTCGGCTTGCATACATTAATGATGCCCATTCATGGCAACAAAGTGGCTAGCTTTCGGCATGCATTAATTAATGAATAGCATTGATGGTATGTGGATGGCTGGCTTAAGGCTAGTTTACATTTATGATGACCAATAAATTAACATTTATGGCCAGCTTTGGGATAGCTTTTATTCTTAACAAACGCAGGTGGCATGGCTGTGGCGCTCTTCTGGCTAGATTTTATTCACGATGATCGTTAATGGCCAAACTGTGGCTAGTTTTCGTTAATAATTGCCACTTAAAGTATAACTGTGGCCAGTTTTAGGCTATCTGTCAGTTATGATTAACCACTTGTGGCACAATTATGGGCATCTTAATGTAGTTATGGCCAATTCTGTTGCGGCCACATTGTGGCCGGCGTGACAGTTTTTTTAAGTTGCCGTTACGGCAAACGATTGCGGCCCCTCATCTACTAGTTTGGGCCAAGGCTAACGTAGCCATCAGTGGCCCGCAAGTTCTGTGTTA
>CAWVPG010000073.1:0-67321 GCA_963931845.1 Maratus michaelseni | reverse complement strand
CAAAAGTAATTTAGAATTTCTATGCTTTCAGTGCAATGGTATGGCTTCATTCGTTTTCAATCCCCCTAGGCTAAATAGGTGACGGTTGGGTTAATCAATCAGGTTTCCTGTTTCTGAGGATAAAAGCCTTAAAAAAAAACATTGATGCATGCACAAAGAGACAATTTTCATGTGGATTTGACAGAATGTGCTTTTCGTTTTAAATATATAGATTATAAGGGGCTTTTAACCAGTATACACATTTTAAAAACATTGAAAATTGTTCGAGTTTTCCCGATGTAATAACTAAGGCAATTTAAGAGTTATTCTCCATTTAGGAATATTGATTCACTGAAGAAAGCCTATAATGTTTTACAGCAATTTACCTTCTCATGCATGTGTTTTTTAAAATGGTTTAAAAACTTGTTTTGCACTTAAAATAAATTATTAAGATCCAATAATGTTGAGTTGTTACAAAATCACAAATCAGATTGGATATGAGGTCTACTTTCTCTGCAGAAATATTTTTTATACTATGCATGAAAACCTCTATTACCAAAACAGCAGAAGATTTACAAAACAAATTCAGAAGAAATAAAAGGTTTACAAGAAACTTATTTTTTTTTTTTTTTTTAAAGTAAAATTAATAAACAGATTAAAAAAAGAAAAAAAGGTTCTTTTTTTTTTTTTTTTTTTTTTTTTTTGTAATTCATTATACCTATATAAAATGAAAGCAAAATAAGCTATATTTAAAATATGAAGAAATAACATATTTTTTTCCTCTTCTAAGAAAACTAATAGAATTTCTTTTTTTAGTAAAATCCCCTCCCCCCCCCCTTTTTTTTTAGGTAGATTTCATAAGAAATACTACCTATTACATTCTCCCCTAAGTTGGAATATTAGAAAAAATTTTACAGATCTATGCTGATCATGACTCTCAGAACCCAAAACCACCCCCAATTCAAAACTTTATCTATCTATCGATGTCACTTTTTTATGGACACGATAACTGTAATAATTCTGCACAAATCTCTTCCAAACTGATATATAAAATCAAGGGGCATAAAATCTTGGTCAAGTTCGTTAATGGGCAAAATCGAACCAGGGGGCGGGAAATGGGGAAGCTTTTTGTGAAAACAAAAAAAAAAACCTAATAATTTCTTAGTTATGATATGTATCGAATCCGTTTAAAGTTATTATTACTTCAAGGAAAATGGCCAAAAATTTATGTACGACAGATTTTTGATATCATTAAAAATGGCTCCAAGGGGGGGGGGGGGGGAGGAAAGGGAGGTTTTAGAAGAAAAAAATTGATAACTTCGTCAATTCCCAAAATATCAAATCTGCTTGAATTTATTGTAAATCTCCTTAAAATTATCTACAACTTTTATACTGACAAGTTTTTTATAGGACCAACTCTTACTGAAAAAAAAAAATAAATTAAAAAAATCCCTGCTGGCTCTGCCTACAAGCAGACATGAAAACAGAAAAAAACCCATAACTTCTTCATTTTTATACATATCGAATCCGTTTAAAGTTATTATTACCTCTAGGAAAAGGGCCAAAAATTTATGTATGACAGATTTTTGATTTAATTCAAAATGCCTCAAGAAGGGGGGCGGGGAATAGGGATTTCAGAAGAAAAAAATTCATAACTTCGCCAATTCCCAAGATATCAAATCTGCTTAAATTTATTATAAATCTTCTTTATATTATCTAAAACTTTTATACTGACAAGTTTTTTATAGGACCAACTCTTACGGTAAAAAAAAATTTTTAAACAAAAAAATCCCTGCTGGCTCCGCCTACAGGCAGAGTTATATTTCGAAATGGTGGTCCTAATTGCCACATCATGGCAAATAGGTCTCTTTCTTCTGCAATGCCTAATAAACAGGTGCCTCACAGTCTGTGTCTTCGAAATCTACCTGTGCCTGTAGGCCGAGCCGTCAGGGATTTTTTTTTACATCAAAAGCAATTCATAAACTGTTTTCCTATCATATTGTTCTTTATTATTTAAATTATATCTGGAATTGTTAATCAAATGGTTGATCAATTAATTTTGAAAATTAAAAAATACCAAGTTTAGTTAAAAGAAGGTGTTTTTTCTTTAGCAAGTGAAAAAAGAAAAAAAAGCTTACTAGTGGTTCCCACTGTTCTAAGACTGTCTGCAAGCAATCATTCAAAAGACAATTATTGAATTAAGCATGCTTATGAATTTTCCTAACATCATATAATTCAAAAAGTATTTAAATTTTTTTCCCCTGTTGATGCTAATTTTCCTATTGGAATTTCTAAACAATGCATGGCAATACATAACAATACTAAACATACTAGTTGTTTTGTGTGCTGCTAAGTTATTAACAAAAGTTTGTTTCTGGTAATTTTTCAAAATTTTCTAAACATCATTTTTTCACAAAAAAAAAAAAAAATCTCAGAGCAGGAAAACAGAATTTGTTTCTACCAATTTTTCTTAAATTTCTGAACTCCATTTTTATGCTTAAAAGAAAAAAAAAATCTTTTCTGAGCAGAAAATAAAGTTAAAATTCAGAAAAGTTGACAGATATGCAATAGTTATTATTATTTTGTGATAATTTAAACCTTTGCTACCTTTCTAGAAAGTGGAAAATTAAAAAAGAAAAAAAAAGAAATTATCATGTTGTTGTTTAGATCCAAGAGCAGATATTCTATAAGAACAATATTCTCTCATGTGGAACAGAGACAAATTTGTTAAAGGTAGATTTTCCAGCTGAATATTTGAAAAGAAAATGGTTATGCCATCTATTGCTATATTTTATAAATTGCAATAAGAAAATAAGTTTCAATCCAATTATTCAGTGCATCCCACTCCAATCCTGGATTTTTATTGATAACTTTAACAATAATGAAGGTATTTTAATGAAATTTTTCACAGTCCTACCATGGTTTGTGTGAAATACGATGACATTATGAAAAGTACAGTAATTAGGTCATTTTGAAACAAGTTGCATCTAGTTCAGCAGTGTTTGGTTGTAGATGGTGGCCATTTCTCATAAAATCGTTACCTTTCACACAAAAAAAGTATGTCTGCCACAAATTTATCCAAAAAATCATTATTTTTAAAGTTATGAACAAGAACATAGGTTCAGATTGGAGTGAGACATCCCCTGTATTTTTGACTGCAACCTTAATTTCCTATATGTAAATTGTTTGTTGTAATGTGTTTTACCTCCACTCAAAGTTTTTAAACATAGTTTCTGTACACCCTGCATACTCTTCATTTTGGGTGTGGGAGGGGAATGCTTTATGTCATCATAGCAACCACTAATTACCTTTCTTTGCCACTAATAATATACTGTTCAACAGATTTTAATGAACTTTCAGTTTCTCGGTTCATGGTTCATGTATATTGCATGTTTTCTACATAGACCAAAAGATGGTGAAGAAATTTAATTAAATATTTGATAAAGGTTGAAACCTTTACAAATCAGGCATAAAAGCCAAGTTGGACAAAAAAAGAAAAAAAAAGCTGAACATCATGCAAATACAAAATTATTGCAATATGCAATATATGGCATAAGTTGCTAGGTTACTATTTACCAATGGTTTTGTATCGATTTTAAAAACAGACAAAAAGGCATTAAAAAAAGTGATTTCTGTAAAAACTTTCATACCTGAAAGTGATTTTTCTTGCTTATCTGAAATAGGTATGGATGACTTAACAAGTTGCCAGTGATTTAAAGCTGCAAACAAAATGGCAGTATCTAAATTAGTGATACTTGCCAACATGGTTTGGGCAGCATCTGTCCACTCATTTCGCTTTGTAGCAGGGTGTATGGTGTTGCTAAAGTATTTTTAAACTGCTGGTTACCTGCCAGCTCTTTAATATATGCAATATGCTTCAGATATGAAAGAAAAATCCTTTTATAAAGGTTGTTTCAACCTTTAGCGAATTACTTTAATAAAGTACATTTCTTTATCAGCTTTCTGTCTAATAGATTTTATTGCATTAAAAGAAAAAATCATGTTAAAACTTTTCAATTACCCTCCCAATTTTAAGAATTTTTAGTCTATAAGGACATTTACATAGCATTTACGATAACATTACATTATTTGCATTTATTCTTACTTGTTACCTCCATTGAATATGTTACAAGAGAGTAGAAACCAAGTCTACTTTGGTCATTTTGTTTATAAGACCTTCATGAATTTTCTATTAAATTTCATTCATGTTTATAAATTTTTTCTAAAAAAATAATTGACACTATCTTCTCAAAATTTTAATCTTACTTTTCAGCTATGTAAGTGTTCATTCAATCATTTATTATTTTATTATCCCCCCCCCCCAAAAAAAAAAAAAATAAATAAATAATAATAATAATAAATAAATAAATGGCAATCTTGACCAACCTGAAATTTATTGAGAGACCAACCAGGTTGCCAAAATTCTAGTGAAATCAGTACAGTGTACAGATAAAACTGATTTATATTGATTCAATGTTTTATCTATTGAAATAAAAAGTAGAAATAATGCTTAAGTATTTAAACACAAAGTTCATCATAAGGAATATTTCATGAATAGAATCTAAATATGTGTATGAAGAAAAATGTTGTAAATATTAGTTTGCTAATAGATTGTCACCTTCTCTTAGCAAGGTTGCATTCAAGGATTTGGATGTATGCGTTCGGGGGGGGGGGGGGGGGGGGGGGGGCTTGAGCCCCATCAGTAATATCTAAAATGGTCTTGTTTTTCCTCTAATATAAAAAAGCTTAGCTTTTTTACTTTCAAATACTTTAAGGAATTTTTAATGTGTCTTTTTTCAGCAGATAATTTTTTTTTCTTGTATTTTGCCATTTTCTTTTGTTACAAATATAGACGACATTAGGATTTTTTTCCCCCTTTAGGTTCTATTTTTTTAATTAAAATAAAATGCTAAACATTTGAACTTTTGTTACTGGATTGCCATATAAAAAATGAAATTGGAAAAAAGAAATCCATATTCAGAAAAAAGACATTATTCAAAGTCAACTTTCATTGTGAATTAAGTATAAACAATTCAAATATATCATTTTATAAATGGGATTAGTACCTTCAAACTTTTACATTGTCTAAATATTTAATTTAATTTGAGACATCTTTAACAATACACGGTTCTGTTTAATTTCTTTAAAAAGGAATTCAAAAAGCATCATTAATTTGCTAATCAATCTCTACTATGCCCACATACATGTATTTGTGTAGAAAAGAGTTATATTCGAGCTGAGCCCTACCATTAATTTTCAAAACTGTACGCCTATGATCCAATGGATTTTTCCATTTGGGATATTTTGAAGGCAAAAGGACTACTTCCCATCAAAGTTTGGATGGTCTGAAAGCAAAATTGGTTAAGGAATGGACCATGAGGTACTTTGTGCCGTAGTCAAAGATGTCCCAAACGGCTAAGGGAATCAAAGAAAAAGGCGGATACTTTGAGATCTAATCTGCTTTTCCATTTATATGATGTGAAGTTTAATATATTTGTTAATAAATTGTTGACATATATGGTTTACTCGAGGATAGTGATGTCCATCCAAAACTTTTTTTGCACCCTGTAGAATGAATTACATATTATTTTTTATTAGCTGACCGCCTGGGTGCCCAACATTGCCCATGTCTATGATAATATCTTTGTTTATTGTGACAAAGTTCTCTGGGTGAATTCTGTCTGCCAGATTCATTCCGTTGGCTATAGTGATGGGAATGTCTTGTAAAAGCACATAGCCATGTTTTAGCTGTCCAATGAAGCACGAAGCACCCTTTCAAATGTTATCTAATATTAACTTTAAAAATAAAAATTCATTTTAAAAGATGCTTTCTTTAGAATATATAATATTTGCATGTTTTTATTATTATTATTATAGGCACAATTAAGGTTTCTCGCTCCTTCCTTTACTATGATTTATGTTTTTTTTTTCCACAAATTAGTTTTACATCAATCTCCTCAATCATCGGGAATTATAGCTACTGTCATGAGATGTATGTGCTAGAGATGAGTTTGGCTCTTTTTTCAGAGCCTGGACCCAAAAACTATTGTGTCATTGGAGCCCAAGCCCAATACCGAAAATATGCAATAGAAAAAAAAAATTGCATAGTATTTAAAATTAATTCAAAAGTAATATCTCATTTTTAAACAACTTCTTATGTAGAAATAACTATTAAATGAAAAAAGAAAATTTCTTTAATAAGCAAATCTGATTGACTCACTAATTAAATGCTTTTAATAAATAAATGCATGAAATTTGCAGAAATTAATATTTATATGCCACAGAATCGAACAATATTATTTCAGTTTACTAAATAAGGTGTACATCTTTAACTATAATTGATTCCTTCCTCATAACAACCTTTCGTGATTGTCGTGACTCTAAAAATCAGCTTAAATTAAAAATTTGACACCATTATCTGAAAAATCTTATGCTTTTATAGAAAGAAGGAAACACTGCTCAATTACATTCTATTGGAATAACATGGTAATTATATCTACTTACGAATGAAAGTGACTTTGTAAATGTTCATAGTACAGCCTCAGCATGAGCAGAGTTCATGACGAAAATAGGTTTAAGGACCAGTAAAGTTATTTGAAGAGCATTTATGACTCATACACAATAATGCTAAAATATTCACGAACCTCAAGTGGTCGACTAAAAACAGAAGGAAATATTCTCTTCCTGTTAGATAATGAAAATAAATGATCCAATTAAAAAATACCCTCTATCATAAATGAAAATCAAACTAAAAACAAATTAATTGTTCCTTTCTCTTTCAAATGGCACTATATGAACAGAGCATCGCCAGCAATGCCAGACATAAATCTGCAACTATCGCAAGTCTTCTTTTAAATAGCATTTTTATACTAGAATAGCAAAACATGATTTCTGTTTCCCCTTCATTCTGATCAAAATAGCATTAAAATAACTTGAAAGAAAAAAAGTCATTTTTAAGCAAAAAAAAAAAGTTTTTTTTTTTTATACATGAATAAATAATTTTTTCAATTTCAGACAGAATGAGCTCAAAGACAGGTATAAAAAAAATAGAGCCTGAGCTCGTGTCGGTTCGGGCTCTACTTTACTCTACTACTACTTTTTTATATCAAATTTGAAAATTCATCTTTTTTTTTTTTTGAATTTTTCAAAAATTACTTCGCATGTTTTAAATCATGTGAATAATAGCATGCTTCATTGTTTGCCACCAGTTGCGGTGCTCCCCTGCGTACTTAAAGGTTGGACAGGCCTGTTTTAGATGATGTTTTCTTTTAAAGTAGGTTAGAATTGATAATTCGTTTAATATGAATTTATTAATAATTTTTATTACTAAAAATATGTTTTTGAGTCAAGAAAATGTGTATTATGTTTATTTGTTATTATTTATTTATATTTATTGAGATTATGTTTGGTTCATTCATTGGTTTTTTTAGATGTTATTAAAAAGGCTGTAATAGTAACGATTAAATGATTACCTATATGTATTCGTTACGTTCAAACTCACTATCGATTAGAAAGTATTCGTTATTTGTTACTTTCATATCAATTTAGAAAATGGATATTAATAATCGTCGTAAGTACTACACATATTCGGTGTATTTTCTAATTTTCAGAGGATTGTTTCGATTACAATTAACTTTAATTATTCATTAAAACAATGATAAAATGTATCTGGATACATGCCTTGATTTAACACTTCAGAAAATATAAAACTGAACACTTACAGTACTTACATGTGAAATATATGTTCAGAGAACTGCATAAAATCTAATTATATACTATTCATGAGGTGTTTGGAAAACTGTAACCTAGACCTAGACACATAATGAAATTTTGTTACTCTCTGTACGGAAATCTGCATAAAAGTGAAAATAATTAAATTATAATAAATAATACCTGTAAAAAGAGAATTCTGCCTTGAATAGAAATATTCCACTGTCCATTTCCACGAACTTAATCCAATACAATTTCATGTGCTAAGACAGAAAAATCTGTACAAATCAGAATTTTTCTGCAGTTTCTTACAATTTGGTCACAGCAGGTTTTACTGTATATATTAAAATTAAAGAAAAAATACTACTTCTCCCCTTCTATAAAATTTGAAATAGGGTTGTTTTCTGGGTAAGAAAACATATTTATTTCACAACCAGATAACAATATTTCTGATGTGGATATAAGACCTTTATATTTATAACCATTAAAAATTTCAAAGGGTTTGGACAACAAAAGCTTTTTTGTTAATGTTTTTTATGAGCACTTTTATCACTAATTATCAGTATAGTATAGATTTTGGGGTTCATTTAAGGTTTTATCACGTGCCCGGGCAACGTCAGGTGGGTCAACTAGTTTTTAAAATAAAATGCTTTTAATGCCCAATAAAAACTTGCTTTTTACAAACTTACTGTACTTAATTTTTTACAAACCTGGGGAATTAAGCTTAGAAACAATTATTCAAAGCTTATTTTGTTTATCCATAAGGTAAAATATCCATAGAAATTTTCCAAATTATGTTCATCTTAGATTTTATTATTTTTTTGTCATTTTAAACATTTAGAAAATTTGGTACTCTAAAATACTAAAAGTATTAAAAATTCTCTATTATACCATCAACCACTTTTCATAACAAAAAACTATCCCAAACTGTAACGCCCAATAAATGGGAGAATGTTGCCATTGGAATATCAAAATAAATAAAATATAAGAAATAGGACACAATTGTTATTTTAATTAATGAAATAACTAATAAATCAGTAAAACAGAATGAAAAATACATGCAAATGTCGAATTAAAAACCACTTGATGACATAACAAGCTGACATTAAGTCAATAGGACTGCATTTTTGGTGTTTAATCTTACAGTTTGGCGATAGTGTTTTGTTAAGAAAAGTGGTCGACGGGATAATAGAGAAGTACCCAAAATTTGTAATTTAAAAAAAGTTAGTTGATTTAAATCGATTGATTAAAATCATTGGCACCCTATTTTAAAGCCAGTACGAAAGCAACGAAATGACTAAATGAACACCCGTATGTAATACTGATATGGAAACAACAGATGACGAATTCTTCGAATCCGAAGTTCAAACAAAAACTCCCATCTTTTCGCATCAGACTATCCAGCTCCATGAATCATGCAAGTGAAGGTAGCATTTGCGGTTTGTTTCATTTAGTTCTGTAGAGCGTTGATGCAGTGACGAGTTGTATTCCAAAGTAACGATTCAGTACTTCGTATCAAAGAGAATACTCGTTACTCACTAACGAATACATATAGTTTACAACAGCTCTACTTATTAACAATTGCTACCTGTAGCATTTTTTTTACAATGATTTATGGCAGAATCAGAATGGTGGTTTCCCCCCCCCCCCCATAACTGTATTTTAATGTCTTAAAGTCAGAAATATGTTCACATGAACATTTCCAACTTTTTTTTATTTTTACATAATTTTATTTATATGCAGAAATTTGTATGATGAAATGCTCAATGCCATGTTCATGTTAATGATTGTCATCTTGGCACTAGTACAATAAATACAAAAATAAAAATTACAAATTTAAAAATGGTTTTTATATTTTATTAAAGATATTACTCATAAAACCACAAAAATGAAAAAATATATCTTTTTTAAAAGCATTCATTTACATTAAGAAATACTACTTGTTAATTTGAAGTACTACATAACTATTGATTTCTCCGTTAATGTTTCAGCATCAGACCTTTTAATAAATTTAAAACACTCCTTTTTTAATGCTTTATCTTCATATTCATGTGACAGTTTCAGCACCATCACTACATTGGTGTAAGTTAAATTAGCCCCTAGATAAGATGAGCACAAACTTTTGAGAGCGGAAATTTTTAAATCACCAGCTACAATGTATAAGTCACAAGCTAACTTAAAAGATAGCATAGGAATATCACCAGTATATAAATAGGTGAGTACATGGTTAAAAACCTCGTAATCAATATCAGTGAGTTCAAAGCATTTCTCAGATTTATTAGCATCAAACAGTTCTTGGAAATAGGGTATCTGTGCTAGCAGAGTTTTATGTGTCATAATCAGATGATCACCAATACTGATTGAGACATCAGAAAAATAATGCCTGCAGTTTTCTTTAGCAGCCTCATAATCTCTGCTTTTAGTATAGTTGATTGACTTCTTATCAAATGCACACACTACTTTCTTTAGAATGATTTTCAACGAACAGTGCATGGTCAAATCTAGGTCACTTTCACAGATTTTACACAATCTGTCCTTATCTGAAAAGTTGCATGGAATAAGAACCTCAATTTTTTCCTGAAAACTGTTTCCACTAACACTGAATGTTTTATGAGCATCTAATATATCGAAGTGTATCTTACCCTTAATCCATGCAGAATCGGGTTGTTTAGCATTAAAAATGATACTTACAGAAAGTGCTGGAGTGTCAGGTTCATTATTTTGTATTTTCGGGTGAAAAAGGAAATGAAAGGAACAGAATGAAGGAGATCCGATCGAGAATGTATTGCTCCGTGTGGGTTTTTTCACGCCTTGCAAGTGTTTTTTTATTTCGCTATTAGGTATATTCCATCGTACTACACCTTGGAAATTTTTCTGATTTTCAGAAATGATACATAATTCCGAAAAAGGTTTATCGAAATCTCCTCCACAATTCATTTTGGATTAATGATTACAAGTGTAAAAACTATATATATTTTTTTAAAACTTAATGCGTTAAAATTTTTGTCAGATTTTTAGCTTCAAATTTCTGATTAATGATAATCACAGTAATTGATCCTGAGGAAATATGGCAGTGATATGGGTTTATTTATTTCGTCTTCAGAGGCGAAATAATGAGAACAAGGCACCAATAAATGCAAAATGACATAATTTTTCTAGCCTTTACATAACAACAGCAAACAAAAAGCAAGCAAGACGACGCTATGCTAGGCCTACGCACCTAGCAATCTGAAGTAAAAGTAAACAAAACGTAATCGATTTTTATTATATCGAAATTTTCTGTATCGAATTTTCCCTACGGTAAAAAGGAGAGTTTCGCTGTGAAAGTCTCAGAAAACCAATCAACCAAATGTTTGTATTTGTTTTCAAACTTCGAACATTGGCCGTGGCCGTGATGTTGCAATGATTTATTGATGGTACATTAATTTTCGAGACACTTTGCCGCTACAGGTCTGAACTCTGACCGCTATCAAATCAAATTATTTTCATCTCTGCCACTCTTTAATATTAGAACTCAGTATAATGTTGATATGGCTGCAAAATTTTACCGAAGTTACTCTGTTGTAAGCTCACTTTACACAAAAATTGCAGAAGTTCCTTTGTGATATCAATTAATATACCCCTTTAAGCATAATTGCTTTACAAAAAAAAACATGATATTTTGTTTTTTTAATGTCAAAACTTTAAAAAGAGTGATTTGTCCATGTTCTTTTGCAAGGAAGAAAGCTCCCTATTAGTGAAGCATATCATAGTGCAGGATTTTTCGAACGTTTTTCAAGTTGGAAACATTTTTATATGAGAATGCTCTGCCGTTGTCTATGTGTAATTTCCAAACCCTGATATTTTCAAATATAGTTGTGATATGCAATTAATTTAAATTCTGTTTTCTTTTCCCTCTCTCTTTTGGAAATCGATCAAAACCACAAGGGCAGACATTGTAGACCATAGTTTGAAAAACGCTGTAATAGAGAATTTCCTCAAATTCATAGACTGAAGGGAATTTTCACAGTTGTAAAATTTTCAGCATGAGTACTATTTTTGCTGCAAATGCATTAACACTAATACTTCTTCCTGTGACAACTGTCGAGTCTTTTTCCTGCGAGGTCTGTGGTAAACAATTTACTTGTAATTCTGACTTAAAATGTCACACACTTATTCATATTCAGGAAAAAAAAATTATGTGTGAAACATGCAATCGGACGTTTACTTCAAAATCTTCTTTAACGAGACACTTGAAATATGTACATACAAATAAGAAATCTTTCACTTGTGAAGTATGCCAACAAAGATTTGCTCGGAACTTTGAGTTAATGAGGCATACTCGAATTCATACTGAAGAAAAATCCTTTTTTTGTGAGGTGTGTGGTCACCAGTTTTCAAGGAAATGCACCTTATTAAGACATTATGCAACACATACAAACAAGAAAGCTTTTGTTTGTGATATATGTAGTAAAGCATATACTTGGAAGTGTGATTTAAGAGTGCATCTTCGGGTTCACACTGACGAAAAACCATTCATTTGTGAAATATGTGGAGTTGGGTTTTCTAGGAAATTTTCCTTAAAGAGTCATCTTCGTACCCATAACAAAGTTTAAACTGCATTTGTCTATTTTTTTTTTTAACACTAACCAACATAGTTGAAGAATGTTTATGAATTTGGTTTGTCTGCTGTCTGTCTCTGCTCTAACTTGCGTAAATATATTCGAATTGTCATGCAATTGATATATGGTATTGAAGTTTACTATGACATGTTCAGTTTTGAAAATGAAGTGTGTAACACTTATAATTTTTTTACATGGACATTCAAGAGTCATTAATTAAAAACTGAAAAATCATTCACAGTTTGTTTTAATGATGTTACACAATTTTAAACATATTAAAATTGATATATATCACTAAGCTGCATTACAGGAGGCTTAATATACAATATTTTGTGTATAGAATTCATCATTCATTTACAGGCACACACAAAAGAATTTGGTACTGTCTGTTAAAAATAATTGCTGGAACTGCATTTTTAAATTTAATTCATTTTTTGCCTATTACTTTGTGTGTGTAAATTCTATGGATCCTATACAGGGCAGAACAAAAGTTCTCGAGTCCATTTCCGTTTTTTGACGGAAATTCCAGAAGGGGGATTTTAAACTGTGCTATGTGTTTCCTAAATGAACTAAAATTTAGCATTCTATGTAGTATATAGACAAATCTATAGATCCTATACAGAGCTGCACAAAAGAATTCAGATATTTTTCTGAATATTACTAATAATTCCTGAAATTGGATTTTAAAATGTGTTTATGCATTTTCCAAATTGTTTACTTAGACATCATCTTTCACCTTATTAAACGGTAAATATTTGAAAAATTATTTTGGTAGTGTTGAAAGTGTTACATATTCTATGCTTGAAGCATGATATTTCATTCTTGTTTGTTTTTCAAAAGGATTTCCCGTCAACCACTTTTCACAACAAAAAAGATTTGCCAAACTGTACCGCCAAATAAACAAATGGTTGAGGGTCATTCCATGGTAACTTACGTTACATTTAGAATAATTGACTTCAGTAATTTTAGTAATTATAACACTATATATAACTTTTTTCTGACAAAAAGAATGTTACCATAATAAATATAATGGTCAGTGTTAAAAAAATAGCACTAAAGGTAGGTAATTTTCATCCAAATTTCGCTTTGGATAGGTTTAATTAACAAATCATATCAACATTGCATTTTCAATGTTTTTTGGTGTTATATTTTGAAAATTACTAAAGAAAATTATTCTAAATGTAACATAAGTTACCATGGAATGACCCTTGAATGTTGCCATTGAAATTTTTTTAAAAAAAAAGCAATTAATGAAAATACAAGAAATTCAAAAAAGACCCACTTACCAATGTGTCAAATTAGTAAGCTTAAAGAATAACATTTACAACATATTAATGAAAACAAAAAAATAATAATCTTGCATATTTATAAATGTTTATGACGTCAGTTGAAACTGATCTATTGTGCGTAAGCATGACAACAGTTTTTCAATGCTTCTTCTCTTTTAATATAATGGCACTACCGTTTAAGGACACAATTGTTATTTTAATTAACGAAATAACTAATAAATCAGTTAAACATAATGAAAAATAAGGTAAATGTCAAATTAAAAACTGCTTGATGACATAACAAACACATATAATGCTTTTGACATCAAGTGAAAGTGATGCCATGAACATATTGTGCTGTCCTCTAAAGAAAACCCATTTTTTGAAATTTTCTCTATATAAAGTCTATTAAAGATTGCAAAAAAATTAAACATGGTTAAATTTTTACAGCTTGTTCTGACTAAGATTTTAATGTTGAGCACTTTTCATTTTATCACTTTATTACAAAATGGCAGCCAATTAAGTGAGAATTTGAAAAAAAAAAAACTCAATTTTCCAAAAAATAACCCATGTTACTTGAAAAAAAAAAAAAATACACCTGACATAATCAGCTGAAAATGAAGCATTTTATTAGTGTAAAAGGTTTATTAGTGTAAACATTAAAAAAAAATAAACAATTGTGTAGATCTTGCTAAAATTTGATTATAACAAGAAAATCTAAAATTCATCGGAACCGATGAAGCTCATGTTTTGCCAGAATTCTGCGATTGTTAGTTTAAATTATTTTAAACCCAAATGTTTTAAGGAAGGGGACTTCAGCCTTGAAATCAAACTCAGAAGTGACAGGTGAATTTTGACCCGTTTAAGAGAAAAAAAGAGGAGAATTCATTCTCCGCAACAAATTTTGATGCTAAAAATTAACAAAACTACACATTCAAACATTAATAATTGTTGAATGAAATATCTGTTTCAACCCAGAAATTTTATTCAATAATTGAAGTCAAATATTTACAGCGATCTAATAAGTTACATTTTATAAAATAAAATTTCTGTGTTGAAACATGATTGTTTGATCCACGGAAATTATGGTATTTTAACAAGTATAAGCTTATTTCCACAAGATGAAATATGTTTCTGCTCCTGCCTTTTCTAAACACATTCTGACATGTTTAGAAAAAGAAAAGGAACATGTTAGAATGGGTTTAGAAAAGGCAGTGTTCTTTTAAAACAAAATATCCAGAATGAAAGAAAAAAAATTACAATATCATACAAGTTCATACCCTTCTCAAAAGACTGTACAGAACATATCAATTATGATAGGTAATATTCATCTATTTATAATTTTAATGATGTGCCAAATTCATCAGTTGCTGCCATGTCCCACTTAACATTACAAAGTTATCTTGTGTTATGGGATCTACATTAGTTTTTTGGAATGGTACAGAAAATTAATCAAGAGGAAAATGGTGTAACAATAAATTTCATGCATCTCCCAGATCTATCAAACTCATTTTGTTAGCTAACTAATTACGCAAATAGAGAAGATACCTCTGAGGTTTGACCAGTGCCTGATTTATGGCGGTGCATGGGCCCAGGGCCCTCAATTTTTCGAGGGGCCAATTATTGGCTAAAATCTGATGTTTTAACTATTAAAAAACAAAATTAATATGGAAAAATTTGATTATTATTTTTTTTTTCATTAAAAAATAACTTTTTAAGGGCTACATCACTCACACGCGAAAACACCTGCTTGCTAATGTTAATCCTATGGGAGAATTTTTTTAAAATATCTTGTTTGCATTTCAATATTTTTAAAATATTTTTTTCAGTGGATATTTGAGGTCGATCTCTACAAAGGCCGTTTTTTACTTTTTCAATTTTGTTTACAGGTTTTTTTAATAGGATACTTTCACTTTTGGAACCAATTTCGAAAGATTGAGAAAATCGTCAGCGAGTTAGAGCACTTAAGATTATGAGGATGTTATAAAAACTTTTACTGCTAAAAAATTGGGAAGGAAATTTATAAAAACATCATTAAATATCACAAAATTATTAAAGTCAGTAGTGGATACCTTAATAAGTACCACTTTCAATAATATATTTTTTAACTCAAGGCTGGTGCTAGGGGGCAACCATAAGCATCTATGCCCAGGTCCCCCAAATTTGTAAATTGGTCTCTGGGTTTGACTTATCACAACATCATCTGCACTGTAAATGTACATTCACAAAACACTGCAGATAAATGTGATATTTTGACCAAAAAAAAAAAGTTGTTAAATTTCTGAGAACCAATTCTATAAACTGTATGGACAATTTAATCCCAAAGCAATCTTATTTTATATGCTTTCACTAACAGGGGTCGATGCAGGGGATTTTCTTGAGGCCTATTTTGTGAAAAGTAAAAGTTAATTTTATGAAATTTATTATATTTTCGTCAAAAAAAAAAAACATTTTTTAATAAAGGATTAAATCCAGTTACTCAAATAAATTTGAACCAATCCTTTTTCAATAAATATAAGAAAAAGTAGCAGAAGGTTTAATATTTTCCTTTAAGATTTAAAGTTTTTGTTTCTGGTGACCTTATTTTGTTTGAAACTTACACATTTTAAAACCTAACAAAATAAAAATAATTAATGAAGAGTATGTTTTTATGGAATAGAATTTTGTGAAGGGGATCTAAATAGGCCCCAAATTTTAGCTGGATTGACCCCTGACTAAAATCAATGTATTTTTTTTTAAGACATTGATTTTGAGATATAAAGACTAAAATGTTTTAATATTAAATTATGAATGTCTTCTGATATATATGTTTAAAGATGCAGCAGGTTATGATAAAAATTGAAAGATATATTTTGCAATGTTACTTACATTGGATAAAGAAATAATAATTTTAATAAAGTTAAAATTTCTAGAATATTTCCTCTCTCCGCTAGGTATGTATAACGAATATTCAACCACTATTTGGTATTTGGCTCTGTTTTCAAATTTTCGATTGCCTGAATATTGTTGGATGCTATCTGAGCAAATACATGGATAATACATTTCTCTCTCTCTCTCTCTTTTAAGTAGATTTCGTAAAAAATACTACCTATTACATTCTTCCCTATGTTGGAATTTCTGGAAAAGTTTTGCAGATCTATGCCGATTATGACTCCCAGAGCCCAAAATCACCCCCAGTTCAAAACTTTATCTATCTATCTATATCACATTTTTATGGACACAATAACGTCAATAATTCTGCACAAATCTCTTCCAAACTGATACATAAAATCAAGGGGCCTAAAATCTCAGTCAAGTACGTTAATGGGCAAAATCGAACCTGGGGGGGGGGCTTTTTGTGAAAACAGAAAAAAACCATAACTTCTTAATTATGATACGTATTGAATCCGTTTATAGTTATTATTACTTCTAGGAAAAGGGCTGAAATTTTATGTAGGACAGATTTTTGATAGCATTAAAAATGGCCTCAAGGGGGGGGGGGGGGGAAATTCCCAAGTTTGTCCATTCACAAGATATCAAATCCGCTTAAATTTATTATAAATCCTCTTAATATTATCTAAAACTTTTATATTGACAAGTTTTTTATAGGACCAACCCTTACAGCAAAAAAATTAAAAACAAAAAAATCGCTGCCGGCTCCGCCTACAGACACAGGTAGATTTCGAAGTGGGCTGTCCCAATTGTCGCATCGTGGCAAAAAGTTCATTTCTTCTGCAATTCCCGATAAACAGGCGCCCTACGGTCTGCGTGTTCGAAATCTACTTGTACCTGTAGGCCGAGCCGTCAGGGATTTTTTTAATTATTATTCAATGCTTTTCTCAAATCCAAATTGGCCATTGTCCCATAGGCAATTCATGAAGCCATTTTCATTCTTACATGTACAAAATGTACAGCTATTTTGATTCATGTACTAAGAAATCAAATAGAATTTTCTATAAAAGCTGAGGATCTTTTAGGAAATTGTCTGAAGGTTGAAAATTTAAATCCATTTTAGGAAACTATTTCTCTTGTTAGAAAAAGCTGTTTTTTGAGAAACAATCGATTACAACTTAAGTTGTAATACATTTATAGAAAAATGCTATTCGATTCTAAAGCACTTGTCTGTAAATTTCATGCACATATAAAAATAGCTTTCTGGTTTCGTTAGAAAAAAATGACATTGTTCAATAATACTTTTTTTTTTTTTTGTAATTTATACTACAGTCGACTCTGTGAAATCCGCCGATGTGTAATCCGCCATCCATTTTGAAATGTAAACAATGGAAATCATACTTTCATACTTAAGCTCATTAAAGAAATTACATGTAGTTGTTTTTATCAATTATCAATTTTTAAATGCTTTAAATTGTGATTTAACAAGTTTTATGTGATTTAACAAGTTTTATGTGATTTGCATGATGTATATTAAAATCTACAAAAACAACTTTTCAAAAGTAAAAAAAGCCAAGCGTAAAAAAAAAAAAGTTGTGGCTAAAAAATTGTGTGATATCAAATTTCCAAGCTATTATATTGCTTATTTAACTTTTTTCCATTAAATAAGTTATCATATATATATAAGTCGAGTGCCTACGTATATGTCAATAGAAATTGTTTTCTCCTGTACTAAATACATCCTAACGAGTTTCTGAAAATTAAATTTTTTTCAAATTATGCATGATGGGTTTGGCGGCCATCTTTGCATATTATTCACAAAATTCTAACCACCCAAATCCGAAGTTAAAATCCGAAGTTCAAAATTGTTATTTAAGCAAATATTTAACAGTTTCATTTATAGTCTTGTATGCTCTGAAAATTGTGTCTTAAGATAATGATGACTTATATTAAAGATTCATCTTATGATTTATTTTTTAGAGTAATTATTAATTTCAAACTAGTAAAATCAATTTATCAAAATATCAGTCTTATGTAATTTATCTGTCCGTAGTTAGAATCTGAAGTTCGAAATTTTTATAAACATATTACATTGCAAACATATTACGCTTTTACTTTAGAAATTTGAGTGCTTAGAAATATGGAAAGATGGCCGCCAAGCCCATCATGCATAATTTGAAAAAAAATTTAATTTTCAGAAACTCGTTAGGATGTATTTAGTACAGGAGAAAACAATTTCTATTAACTTATACGTAGGCACTCGATTTATATATATGATAACTTATTTAATGGAAAAAAGTTAAATAAGCAATATAATAGCTTGGAAATTTGATATCACACCCTTTTTTAGCCACAACTTTTTTTTTTTTACGCTTGGCTTTTTTTACTTTTGAAAAGTTGTTTTTGTAGATATCATTTCTTTTTTTTAAAATATATTGAACATAATTTAAATAATCTAAACATGAGAAATAATTTAAAATTACATTTTACTTTCAGTCATTGTTTAAAGGGTTAACTAGAAATACCAGTAGATTTTTCAATTAAACTAATTACACTCTTAAAAATAACATACTAAATGTGGCTTGTTATAATACTTGTTATCCTCCGTTAAAAAATATCACTGACTAATCCATTAAATGAATAAAAATGGAATACGTACATAGCGTATCAGCGCTGCATTTGAAATCAAACGTGATATCACGCTCTTTTATTATTAGCACTAGCTGGCTTCGCCCGCTAGCGGGCCCCTAATTTACACCGGGGCCTCAAATCTTGTAAAACCACGAACCTCCGACCTGGTTCCCCGCTGCCTTCGGCACCGTATAATCCCTTAATTTACACATCGAATTGTATAAACCTCTAAACAAACGAACTTCCGACACGGGTCCCCGCTGCCTTCGGCACCGTATAGCAGTCGTGCTGCGCACTCTCAAGTTCTATCTTCCACCACCAGGTAGCTCAATCTGTTCTATATGAACCTCGGGCACTGAAATCGTTAAGGGTAAAGATGTCGAGTCGAATGAGCTAAACCCCGTCGTGATCTAGCCCATGGAACCAGAGATAGGAAAGTGCCCCCTGGTGGTGAAAAAACGAACTAAAATCGGAAAGCTCTATAGATGTCGAGTCGAATGAGCCATACCCCGTCGTGATCCGACCCATAGAAACAGAGATAGGAAAGCGCCCACTGGTGGTTAAAGCTAATCGCGTTTGGGGGACAAAGTGGGGGGAGGAACACCGGAGATGCATAATAAGATTAGGCAGTCACAGACTTTTCCAACGATGTATCACATGAGGGATATCTGCAAAATTCAGAAAATACCCCCCCCCCTGCATAATTTGATTAAGCGTTCACAGACCTTTCCAACGATATATCACATGAGAGGTGTCGGCAAAATTTAGAAAAGTGCCCCCTTTGGGGGGGGGTGAAAGTGGGAGGATGGACCCCGAAGATACATAATATGATTAAGCGGTCACAGGCCTTTCGAACAATATATCACATGAGTAGTGTTGGGGGGGCGCAAAATGTGGGGGTTTCACCTGTGGTGCATAACATGAATAAGTGGTCACAGCCCTTTATAACGATATGTGACATGACGGATATCGTTAAAATTTAGAAAGGTGTCCCCCCCCCCTTGTGTAGGCAAAACGCGCTCCGCCCCTCCCTATAATTTTTGACGCAGCTTTATTTTTTAAATTTATGTTATGTGTTATAAAATATCGTAAAGTTTCAAACAGATAGCCTTATTATACTTCCTAATTTTGTTCACGCTCCTCCCCATCCCCTCCCCGAACTGTGACGCACCATTCTTTTTTATAAATTTTTTATCATGTGTTATAAACTATCTTAAAGTTTAAAACAGATCGCATTGGAATTTAACATATTTGCTGAAATTACTATTATATGTAGAATAATATAGAAATAAACCCTCCTTTAGATTGTAATTAAGATATATGAACAATTTTTAGAATTTCAGAAAGCTTATTTTTATTTATTTATTAATACATTATTAATAATTTATTTATTTTTTTGCATTGCCCTGTGCATGTTTGGAATTTCTTAGCAATTTCTTGGATTTACATTATTTTATTCAATTAAACATTGTACTGTTACAATAAATTTAAATGGAAACTTCACTTCTAAAACAAAATAATTTAACAACTGGATTTCATTAATTTATAGAAAAATGACGTGAAAGGTATTCCTGTGAACGAAATGCCTATCCTTTACCGTTTTTTTTTAGAAATAAATTAATCACATTTAATTCATTTCAAAAATTGTGTTTACGTTTGGAAAGAAATTTTAAATGCCAATAACTCTTAATGTATACATTTTAGAAGGTACATCTTCCCTCAAAAACTAATTTATTTTTAAAAGATCTTTCTAAAAACGTAAATTATATATTTAAAGTATTTTTAAAGCATAAACACTACGTCTGGTTAATTTATTTTACAATATTATAAGAACAGATTTATCAGACAATTAAATGCACTAAACAAACACGAGTGAAAAATTGACCTGGGCCAGGACTCGAACCTGGAACCTTACGCATACCGTGCCGACGCTCTGCGACTGAGCCACCCAGATCGATACGCTTGGCGGGAATTTCTCATACTTATTCTTGTTGGAAACAGTCATCTGCCACAGATTGCAGTTATATTTAATTGTTTGATAAAATGTGTGTTCTTATAATTATGAAGTTTTATTTAAAAAAAAATATCTTCAGAAGAAAAGGGCTGACTTGCAGATGAAATTTGATGTTGTTATAACTTGTAACTGATTTGTGCTATTATAATACAGATGGTACATGGTCGTTGGCATGTTTTATCTCTGTTTTGGCATAATTTTTTAATCGCCAAGTTAATTAACAGTTTTTTGCTAATTAAGGATAGAAAATATTTTTATTTTACACTGGATTTTATAAAAGCACATAGATTACGTAATTACTTGTCCAAAAATGCAATCCTTTTTTTATTCGGCCGAATATTAAGGTCTGTAGGTTGTTTGAAAAAAAAATGTTTGACGAAGAAAAAAGTGATCATTTTAAGTAACGACGTTTTTAAAAAAAATCTATATCCCTGTTTATAAATCACTTATGAAGATGAGTTTGCTCTTAAATTGAAGAAATTCTTCATTAGATTCTTCTAGTTTTCGTTTTTTTTTCCTGCGACGCTTGGTTTATTTGATATCTGATATTTTAATCTGGCATGTTTTGTCGATTTAACATTGCGAAGTTGATTTCTGTAAGTAAGCAGTAGCGGTCTAGTTTAGTTCTTGGCGTTTTTTTTAAAGCTTGGCTTGGCAGAGCGACCGCCCTGCTTGATAATAAATTTAGGTAAGCAAAAGGAACAACTAAATGCTAATATCAGTGGAGTAATTTACATTTTAAAACTAATACATTCATGTAACAGCTGACTAAAGAAATATCTGCAGAAATCAGTAACTGATTTGGTCTTATTTGAAAGACACTTTTGCTAAATACACCTTTAAACAACTTGGATATAAATATAAATATATATATATATATATATATATATATATATATATTCAGATTTAAGCCAAAACTTAAATTCCCATTGAGTAAATGTTCAAAAAATTAAATAACAGCTAATGAAATTTAAATTTTATAATAATTCCAACATACTTAGAATTAAGAGCTAAAAGATCTTCTTAAGAAGATTGTTTAGCTCTTATTGTTTCACACCAGTTTCAACTTATTTTCTCTACTTAGAATTATTAAATTACTTTTGAGTTACAGTGTTCCTTTTTATATTGTTATTTTTGTACAAATATTAGCAATTTATAGTTCAGATTAAAAAGAAAACAAAGGAATGATCTGTACTCAGCAAAATTTTATAATCTGCAAAACTCTTGGTCCCAAACTGTGCAAATTTAAGAGAGTTGACTGTATTTAAAAAATGAATAATATAAATAAAATTTGCATTGTATAATTAATTTTTCTTTAAATTAACTCAGTTATTAAATAATTTAAACCAGTTATGCATTATATTTTCCTTTTCTATTGTAATTTATGTTTAAATATTTCTAATTAATAGCCGACTATAAAACAATAAAATGTAAACAAAGAAATGATCTATAATCTGCCAAAATCTATTATCCGCCAAACCCTTAGTCCCTAAGTCTGCGGATTTCACAGAGTTGATTGTAATAAAAGAAAGTTTTGCTCGGTGTGTCTGTCCGTGTGAGTGTGCGTGTGTCTGCGATGGCTAGGAAAATCTAGCGTACCTAGAAGTCTGAAAATTGTGGGGGAGGATAGTCCAAGCATTGTTCTGATGCACCTGAGACTCAAATTTTTAATATTTTGATAATTAGCCAAGATATTAATTTAAAGATCATCTCTTTCTTTGCGAGCTAGCAAAACCGCTTGTACATGCACGCAACTCAATTAATGCATCAGGAGGAAATGAAAATCTAAACGTGTGATTCTTTTGTGTTATTTCATGGATTAAAATCGGCCAAACTATTCGTATAGTTAAAATTTGAAGACATATTCAGAAAGATCATACATTTACATCTCAAATTCCACAAACAATTCGCCCCCCAGGGGGATACCTTCTTTAGGTATTCACGGGCTTCGCAACCCCGGGCACCTGAGCGATCTTTCTCTTTTCTTTTTTCCTTTCCTTTCTCTTGTCTAATCTTTCTTCTTTGTTTCACTCTCATTGTGGTTTCCTCTTCTGAGGTGAGGGCGATTCTGCATGGGCCGATATCATCCTGTTTATATCAACTTATGGAGAATTGTAAACCACCCACGCGTTTGCCGTGCGTGGCGACCCGTGTCCCTGGAAAGGGGGATCCTGGCAGTTGAGAGAAACCAACACACTGCTTTGGCCTCTGCTTCAGGTAGACGGGAGGTGCATATTGGTCCCGTATGCATCAATCGGCTGGTCAGCTGATTTGTCACTGGCTGGGGATCAAGTGAGCGGGGACATACTAATAATTTCCTTAAGGGTGGAAACTGAAATAGGTGTGTCTTGTGAACGTATAGGCTCTGGTTAGCACTACTGCACGAATGTGCATCCCCTTGTTGGGCTCGGTAGTGGGTGGTGCGGCCGGGGTCTGAATTTCATTTCTCTTTAATATGGATGGAAAAAATTCACTTACTTCTATTTCTCTCCCATGTGGAGAGCAACAATCTGTACAGAATAATTCCTTCACACGTTTTTTGTAGTTCATCGCACTGATAGTCTCTCGTCTCTCTGATAGTTCTTTTAAGAAAACTTCACCTTTTCGTATTGCAAAAACATTCCAATCTGTTTTCGAAGACGGTTATTCACTTAAAAAGCTACAGTCTGGGAATTTACTTGTTGAGGTCTCTTCAGACAAACACTCAAGATTTCTCTCAAATTGCAAAGAAATAGGATCTTTTTCTGTTTATGTTCAGGCCCATCAAACTCTAAACACAAGTCGTGGTGTAATATCAGAACCAGAACTTTTACTCTCTACACAAAATGAACTCTTGCATAATTTAAAAGATCAAAATGTTATAGATCACTATCCGTCGGAATGAGCAAGTGCTTCCTACAAAACACATTATCCTGACTTTTAATAGCCCTACTCTACCAACTAGAATTAAAGCTGCATACCTGAGCTGCCTCGTACGGCCTTATATTCCTAACCCTCTTTGTTGCTTTAAATGCCAGCGTTATGGCCACAGTAAAACTACCTGTCGTGGACCTGTTGCATGTGCAAGATGTTCAGAAACCGGTCATGAGAGTAACTCATGTAAAAAATCTGAACGCTGTATAAACTGCAAGGGTGACCATGCAGCATATTCTCGTTCCTGCCCAAACTGGATCCGTGAAAAGGAAATTCTTGTTGTTAAAATTATTCAGAAACTTTCTTATCCTGAAGTTCGAAAAATAGTTGAATCTAGAACACCATCTGTGGGAGTTTCTTATTCTAGTTTACTCAAGCAACAAAT
The DNA here is from genome assembly GCA_963931845.1 of Maratus michaelseni. NCBI lineage: Eukaryota > Metazoa > Arthropoda > Arachnida > Araneae > Salticidae > Maratus > Maratus michaelseni. The sequence continues at coordinate 42,949 of CAWVPG010000073.1, read as the reverse complement.
AAAATCCTTAAGACATATAAGCACCCAAACTGAATTCTCTTTACCAGCAAATGATTCATCTGTTACACTAACCAGCACTATGAAGAAAAAAACCCGTAGTATGTATTGTACAGCTAGAATAAGACCCCTGACTGCCCTGCAACTTTTGCCACCATCTTCAGAACCTGTAAAAATAGAATATTCTATGTATCCATCTAAACAGTCAACCAAACATGAGTCATGTCAAAAATCTGTTTCATCTCCAAAAAAATTAGAAAAACCTGTTTCTCCTACACAAAAACCAAAACCATGTGCATTGAAAGAGAGAAAGAAAACTTCAACCCAAGCCTCTTCACAATGGAAAACTGTGAAGGGAAGAAAAAACAAACCGTGTCTTGTTACATCAGTCCTTTATTCAAAAGATTCCAAACAGCTGCTGCACTATGCAGAGGAAGCTATGGAATCAGAGTCCTACAGTTCAGACTCAAATGATGATAATACTGTTTTTGAGGTATTCGAACCTACTTAATTTTAAATATATTTCTGCTTGAAACTTTGAACATTTTACCAATTTTTTAAAGATTTTCTATTTTAATTGTGAAAGCTTGTGTTCATATCTTTTAGACATTGTGTTACATTTTCATTGAATGATTTTAATTATACATTTATCATCATATCACTCTTTTCATTTAAATGTGTTATTTTCTGTGTTTTAATGTGTTTTATGATAAAGTTTTAATTCATTTTTTAATTTTAATTTGGCGTTCTTATTCTAATCTTTTTTTCGCGCTATTTGTTTTATACACTGTGTGACTATATCTAGATGGGTAACCCCATCCAGATAATTATCTCATTAAGCTTTGTTTCTTTTTTAGTTTTTATATTTCAATTTGACGTACGTAATTTAATCTTTTTTTTTTGGAGCAGCATGTCCCTAAAGGAACTTTGTGCCATAAACCCCAACCAACCAACCAACCAACCGCAAACAATTCGAAAAGATATCATTGTTAACTGTTTGAATTTTTTTTTCAAAAGGGGTTGTTTTCCCAAGGGACCTTTTCCCCCTTATGGCAAAGCCCCTCCAGGTTGTAATTTCAGAGGTACTGACAAACCAAAAATATGCTCTTAAAGATAAAAAAAAATTTAATCAACGGTGTAATCGGTTTTTAAAAAAACGAATGTTAACCCTTTCAGAAACATCGGTGAACGCAGGTCACTTTGCACCTCACAGAGACTATCTGTTACGTCTAAACGTCTGTTCTACACTGAAACTAACTAAACGTCTATTTTTCGACTCAATCTTTTTAAAGCATCTTGGTAGACCATATTTACATTATCTATGAAATTTTTGAAACATTCGGAGGTATAGAACGTAGGGTGTAAAAAAATCATAATTTTTTTTTTTAATCAAAAATATCAGATTTTTTTTTTAAAAAAGAAAAAAAAAAGATTTATTTTTTTATTAAAATCAGATTTTTTTTAAAAATTTAAATCGGATTTTTATGACGCTAAATTTTTGGAAACCTTTCTTCTATGGACTGTAACGTTTCAGTATTTTTTTTACCATGGTATTTCAAATTATGAATACAGTTTGTGAGGTCCAAAAGGTTGACAACCACTGAGATCGCAGATGGAAAAAAAATTAACAACTCTTTCTTAGCGTTATGTAATAACAATAAAATGCATCTTATTGGACAAGTTGTATCTTTTCAATTCGTTTACTTGTAAGTTAATTAAATTTAGAAATTTTACGTTAAAAATGAAGTTGCTCGTTATCTCACGCATCTTTAGCCATTCTTGATTGTGCATCCGATTACGGAAATGTTAGCCATTTTATTCTATTAAACAAAGCTGTAAGGACGTAATAAAAGTTGCAAACTATCGAAAACAGCTGGCATTGATATACTTTTTTCTCGTAAACTGTTGAAGCGATATAATTTTTTTTTTTTGGAGGAGGGGGGGGGCGTGGCGTTAGAATTACAATTAGCTGTATTTCGATTGTTTTGTTGTTAGAATAACAACATTTGTTTATTAACATTAATTTAAAAAAAATAAAGAACTTAAATTATAGATGCGTAACTAATAGTAATTTTTATTATAATTTCTGGCCAAACAATCAATTTATAGTTTAGTTACTACTAGAATTATTTTGAATATATATATATATATATATATATATATATATTGAAATCGCTTCAGTGGTTCTCGAAAAAAAATTCAGTATCAGCTTTTTCCATTGGATTTCGCAAGTTATTGCTGTCCCTTAATGTTGTTCTCAAATCCAAAGAAGCTACTTTCTGACACAGTTCTGAATTCATTTTTGTTCGGAAATCCGTCAAATTGGCAGGTGCTCTTATTCAGAAACTAATGAATCGAATGGTGTTTTCCATTATTTGGTAAAGCGAGAGAGATTTTTTAGAAAATACTGTCAAAACTGGCGTTTGGAATGGAACCGAATTTTCTGGCGCAACAGCGTTGTAAAAGAAAAAATCCGGTCGTCACGTGACAACGTCTTATAGCTTGATAAGTAATTTATTTATCACCATTCGATTACAAATAGCTTCGATAGTCAGGCCTGTCAATTTTATGCCTTTACAGCTTAAAAAGGAGTCAGAAAATGTGCCAGAGAGTTTTGCGTTGTAGAGCAGAGAATTTGAGATTCACCTTGGAGACAACAAAAGTTGCAAAATCCTATTGAAAATTGATATTGATGTACTTTTTTCTCGTATAAAACTATTTCAATTATTTTTTTCTTTTCCGGTTACAATTAGTTGTAGTTCGATTATTTTGTTTTCCCGGAGTATCAATTTTTTTTATTTTATTAACATTAATTTTTTTTAATAACTAAAATGACAAATGACAATATTTTTTTTATTAACATTAAAAAAAAAAGAAAAGAAAGAACTGAAATTATAGATGCGTAAATCATAGTATTTTTTATTTTCATTTCTTACCAAACAACCAATTTATAATTTACGTACTACTAGAACTATTTTGAAAAAATATATATATTGAAATCGCTTTAGTAGTTTTCGAGAAAAATGTTTTTCAGTATCAGCTTTTTTTCATGGGATTTCGCAAGTGTTGCTGCCCCCTAAAAGTACAATGTGTGTATTTTGTAGACATTGTGATTGCTATTTTTTTTTTAAATAGCTGCCAAAGCTCTTAAAGCAGGTGGCAACAATGAATTACAGAAAATATGAATACCGGTGGCAACAATAAATCACAACAAAAGTGCATACAACAATGAATACAATATCATAACAATGAATCAAGCAATAATGATACAATCAATGGGCAACTATGAATAGATTATCATAACAAACGAATATTTATTTGTTAGAGTTATAACATTGTGAAATGACAATTTCACATTTTGTTCACAGAATCACATTTGTTCTAAGAATGGAACAAGTTCTTTTCTATGATGAACTTTCGCGTTAGTTGCAGAGTTATTAGTGGGTGTTTAGGTTACAAAAAGAATAAGAAATTTATGGCCTTTATTTGGCAAGTTAAGTCTCGGGTCAAGCACTTTCTCCGATAAACTTCTAGCAGTTCGTCGCCATGTGGTAAGTGTTTGGACATATTTTTTAGTTATCTACTGTGTAGAGTTACACTAATATATAAGTACCAATGGAACTGTGCGAGGAATTCGCACTGCAATCTAATATTTATTTTTTTACCTATCTAATACTTTTTTTAGATGTATGTTTAAACGGTACTTTCCCGTTATACGAACACCATTGTTGCCAAGCATACATTTAATACATACATTTACATACATTACGCATAAGCATACATTTTGGCATGGTGTCCGTATAATGGAAAAGTACCGTTTAAACTTCTAAAGAAAAATTAATGACTAAAAATATCTGCAAATATCATTAGTCAAGCCAGAATATCATCTTATTTATCCCATGAAAGTTACTGTAAAAACTAATTGAGGATAACAAAAGACCCTCGCAAGGAGAAAAAAAGATTAACAATCGTATTTAAAATGGGAGGATAATGAACTTTGTGCCGTTATATTAAAATAAATGATCAACGTAAAAAATAGCACAGATGAAATACATATAAAGTAGCAAACAGCTGTTTCAGAGCCTCTAAAGCTCCATCATCAATGGCAAAATTAAAAAGATTAAAAACGGGTTTAAAAGTTTAGGTCATGTAGCTATGCTTGTGTCTCCGCACGTGGCCAAGATGGAATGGCGATGAGTGTTTAAAAACAACAGCGGAGTCAGGAGTCCCATGTGACGGAGGAGACCAATCAAAAGTGCTCCGCCAATCTGGACAAGTTTAAATACCGAGGAAAAAAGGGGGTGGGAGGGGGAAGTGAAGAGAATGAATTAAAGGAAATGCAGGTAGACATTTGAAAAATTCGGTGTACTGGACATATCATTAACTAAGTTGCCTGAATTCTTCCATATGGGATAAGCTTCCCAAAAATCAAGGTTGTAAATCGATGAGTACTTCTGCATTATTGAATCTTCTGAAAAATTAAAGCTGTGATTGTTAGATTAGCAATGATTAGCAATAGCGGAGCGTTTAATGTCACAATTTTTAACGTAGTTTTTATGCTCCCCCCCCCCCCAAGCGGACCTTAAGAAATCGCTTAGTTTAAGTTTAACCTATGTACATTCTATCACACTCGCAAGATATCTTGTGAATTCCGCAATGTGAAAATCTGTCAATTGGATGTTTGGGATCTGTAAATTTGAATTTGTTAAATGGTAGATTTGTTAAATAAAAATTCGATTTTAAAGTAATTTGTGCACCAATTTGATTTTGTTAAATGTTAGATTTGTTAAATGAAGATTCGATTTTAAAGTAATTTATGCACCATTTAACAAAATCAAATTTATTAATAATGGATATCCAGTAATGAACACACAACAGTATTTTTTTATTTATTTATGTTTGCATTTAAAACTAAAATTTAATAAAAGCATATTATAACACAAGCAAATAACACAAAATAAAATATTTATAAGAAATCATAAATTATTTACGAGAAATAATAAAATTATGAAGAATTAATGAAATATTTATGGGAATAATTGTTAATGCTCTTATCACAAGATCAACAGGGGCAACTATGCCACATTTTTTTTTGTTTGTTTGTTTTTTGTTTGTAACATGTTAACTGAAATAAGCACTTTTTTTTTGGCGCATAAAACTGTGCTAGCAAAGTTACCTCCCCCCCCCCCCCCCCCAAAAAAAAAAAAAAAAAAAAAAAAAAAAATCAGAGAATTTGAATTTTATAATTCAAATAATGTACTTAAATCATAACATATACAGTAATCCTTTAAATTCACGAGGGTTACGTTCGAGGAACACCTCGCTAATGTGAAATCCGCGAATGTTGAGTCTATCTCTCTGCACTAAAAAAAGGAGTTACGTTCTACGAAATTTTAATTAGAGGGGCACAGCATTTCAAAGAACTAAAGGATACATGTATTAACAATACATTATGCATAACATATGCGTAGAAGGTGAATGCATACACATATTCATAAATATGAAATTTATTTATTGAAGATAATTCAAATTAACTGACTGGAGACATAATTGCAGCTAAATAAAGCATAGGTTTTGGTTATAAGGTAATTTCGACTCTCTCTGTTTGCAAAGAGATGTAATGTATTAGTGGGTTAGTATGCGATACAATATGTAAATATAGCTAAATGCTTCATTAAGGATTTTATGTGTGTGCAGCTTCAGCTCCAACTCTACGAGATTTCGTGCATTTTCAATTAATAGAGTGAAGATGCCGTTACCTTACCACTTCTAATATTACCCATTGCAATGAGTATATTCTGCTGTTGTTATTTTGTTTTCCTACAACACTCGTTTCTTTTTCGGTCCACAACTGAAAATTGATTTGTAAATAGATACTAAGAAAACACAGGGGAAATAATCTTTAACCACTATAAATTCTGAAAAAGAAAGAGATAACAAAAAAAAAGAAAAGAAAAAGGAAACTGGAAGCATTGAGCTCACAGGCTATTCACACTAATTGCATATTATACTCTTATTTCAAAGAATAATGCCGTTCGAAAAATAAACAAATCGACAATATATTAAGGGGGCTTATTCCCCCGCCCCCCCCCCCCTTATAATTAACCAATGAGCTCCCATAGCTAATCAGAGAAGCGCCTTATTACAATGAACATATATACAAAATTTGAAGAAAATAGGATAATTCTTCATGAAAAACCTATTTATCTAAAATAAGGGGGGTTAGCCCCCGTTCCTCCCTTTTATACTTAACCAATGAACCCCCAAAAGTAATCAAAGAAGCGAAATATCACAATGAACCTATAAACAAAATTTGAAGCAAAACGGTTATTTCTGTCAAAAGTTATCGCGTTACGTACATACAGAACTGGCGATTTTTTAGCTCTCAGGCTTTGATAGCCTGTGAACTAAAAAATCGCGAATAATCAAGTCAGGTTCTCGCGAATGTTACATTTTCCCGCATTTTCATATTCACAAATAATCAAAACTCGCGAATATTAAAACCGCAAATGTTGAGGGATTACTGTACATTTCACTAAAAAAGAAAAGAAATAGAAAAACAGTTAAAAAAAATTCAATCATTCTTCTCGGTAAACGAAATTTTACCTTTTATTTACCCATCATACGTAGTATAGGGTAAGTCTTGTAATCGTTTTGAAAATCGAAAAAAAAAAAAAATTTTTTGACGTATTTACACGTTTCAGACACTGGAGATTCCGAAAAACATATTTTTAGAAAACATTTTTTTCCCGCCTGTCTGTGTGTCTGTAAACGTTCTATCTCTTGAACAAATCGAGATAGAGACTTGAAATTTGGTGTGTACGTAATGATGGGAAGAAGCTTATTGAATTTCAGTAATCTCGATGATACGGAACTCTTTTTTTCGGACTCTCGAAATATTCGTTCTAATAAAAGGTATATAAAAAAATTCGAAATAGTTTATTTTAAGGAGGGAATATAAAAGACAATAATAAAAAAAAAAACACAAATTTTGCATAAAGAATGAAGTCGATCGGATCATGAGTTGCCGAGCTATTTGGAATCCTATTTTCCACACTCATCGATCTTTCGTGACCCTGTATTTCATTCTAATTTCACTTCAAAGATATATTTTAATTGGAAATGAGACGCTTAACCAGATGCAATAAACTGTTAGTTAATAGGATTATTGTTTTTTGAGTTATAAGGATGTTTCTTTTAAGCCATTCAGTCATCGAGCCTTTAAAGTTTAGGACGTGATCGAGCCACGATTTGATTCGAATGGCAATGCATTTTATAAGTAGTTTACACATTTTTTATTTTCATATTTTACATTATGCATATCCATAATGGGTAAGTATAAGGAAAGGGCATGTTTACAAACAAACAGTTCCATCAATCAATCTACCACTGCATTTTTGTCGCAGCTATCATTGCAGGAATCATCATGACGACGCAGGCCAATCATATCATAGACCAGTTTAACGTAGACCAATCAAATCGTTCCATCTCATGTGTACTGTAGGAGTCGTAAAGAACGGACAGGTTTTTCTCCCAAACCAACAGTAATTTAACCAACAGTGATGTCAGTTGCCCTTTCCTTATTACGGTGGCCCCCAACGACTAGTTTTCTATGTAAGGAGTTTCAACACCATATACACAACATCGGTTTTACGTGGATGAGCGCCTCATCTGGAACAGTAGGAGAATGGAATGGCACCTGAAAGTCTTTCGTTCTAAAGTATGGCACCTCAAAGTCTTCATGTCCGTAATAATGGGTGATTTTTGCAGCATAATGTTCCACACGTACTGTGGAACCACTCTAGAAAGACGGACCTTGGCATGGTGCCAAAAAAATAGACCCGTCCGAAGGGAGGGAAGCATTATATTAGGAGGAGACAAAATTCAAGTTTCCCTTATCTTGCCTGACCGCTTGTCATTTCTTCACTGGCTGTTCTTGTACTATTAGCGTTTTTTCTCTCTCTCCTTATTTTGTCTGCTATTCATTTTGTATTTGTTTCTACTTCTATAAAATGGATTTAAAAGAATCTAAAAGCTCTCAAGGCAAACATTTTCACAGTGCAGTGAAAAATATGTTAAACAATGTTGTAAAATATTGTGATAATGAAGCAGATAAAGGCTGTCTAACTATTCTATTAGCACATGCAACAAAAAGAGCTAGTGCAATTGCCGGTGTTTCGGATAGCGCTATAAGAAGAATTCGGAAAGAAGCTAATAACAATGCAAATAATTTCGCTTCTCCTAAAAAGAAAAAGGTGAAAACAACCATAGAGAATGTCAACTTGGATAATTTTAACTTGGATGTAATTCGTAACAAATTTTTGAAAAATGGGCAAATGAAAAATTCATTCCAAACTTACCGAAAAATTCTGTTGTTGTGATAGACAATGCGCCATATCACTCTATTCAATTGAATAAGCCTCCGAATTCTTCAATAAACAAAGGGGAAATTATGGATTGGTTGGCACTGAACAAAGTGCCATATTCTTCAAACATGCGAAAAGTTGAATTGATGGACCTTGTTAAGACGAATTCGCCCTCTACTAAAATCTACAAATTCGACACCATGTTAGCCGAACATGGGCATTATGCGTTAAGATTGCCTCCATACCATTGCGACATAAATGCAATAGAGTATGTATGGGCGGATATGAAGGAATTCATTCGAAAAAGAAATATAACGGCGGATTTAAATATGGATCAACTTTTTAAATTGACCAAACTAGCACTAGAAAATGTTAATGATGAGAAATGGAAAAACTACTGCACGAACATAGAACACCTGGAAAATGAGTATTGGAAGAAAGACGGCATAATAGAAGAAATGTGTGAGCCATTAATTATTTCGTTCGACGATGATGACGACGATGATTTTTTTCCGGATGATTCTGATGATGACACCGAAAGTGAATGAATAACCCCCCCCCCCCTGCACTTTTTTTTTTTTTTAAGAGAAGGTCCGTGATGATATTATGAAATACAAGCATTTTTATTGCTTTATTTTTTTCTGAGACCTTCACTTTAAAATAATTTTAATTTTACCAGCTTTAGCATATATTTGTTAAGTTCTTTCATTTCATTTTGACAGTAATTTCAATTTTATTCCTATTTGCCTGAAAATTTTCAAGAATTAACATTCAAATACTTAAAAATCGAACAGGGTCTTTAATTTTCCTATAAAATCGGTACATTGTGAGTTACAATTACAATTTTTTCGTGAACTTATCCGAAAAATAGGTTCAAAGTGCGAACTTCAACGACATTTTCAGTAAGATTAGTTACTTTTATAATAAAACGAAAAACGCTGTTCAATTTCCTGATATCTGAATAAGAACGTCTGAAACTTTCGCGCATTTATCAATTAAAAAGATTTAGTAAAGGTATCAGAAAACTTAATTTGAATTCGAGCACATTTTTTTTTTAAATATTTGAGTGTAAAAAATATTTTTCATCCTTTAGTGTGACTCTGTACACTTTAAACTATTTTCTTTTCTTATTAATTGAGTATTTTGTTATACATTTTCGCCATATTATTAAATGGTTTCATATAGGAAAATGAACATGAGCAATCAAGAAAAAAAAAATGGAATTCTTGCGGTAAAATTATTAATAACCATACTAATAAAAGAACATTTTAAAACCACACTTCTCCTACAATTACATAAGTGTACCCTATAACTGTAAGGAACCGATATTTAAAATCGTTATTTATTTAAGAAAACAATAAATTGCAATGACATGTGTAAAAATACAGTAAAAAATAGTATTTATTTACTTAACATGTTTATATCCGATAATTAAAAAATCTAAATTATCATAACATGTTTCTTTAGATTGAAGATATCCCCCTTCATCGAAGAGAAAGCTACAATTTTTATGTGCTTTATTACATAAGAACAAAAATCCTTTTATAATCTTGGAACAAGTAAACATGAAACTATCGGGAATCAACTCATCCCCCCACGAAAGCAAAACTAGGGGTGACTCCCTTTCATTACCTCGATCCCTATTACGAAGAATAGACTGGTCATATTTGGACCCGTTACTCACGTGACCAGTCTTTAAAGCTTGGCTGAGCAGTAGCAAGAGAATGAGGGCAGTTATCTATGAAGAAACGGGTGCATATTTATCTAATGTTTGGAAAAAAAATTAAATTCGAAAAGTCAATTGATTTTGACAAAATCAATTAAACACCACCACAACAACAACAAAAACACTGAAACAAACAAAAAGTAAAACTAAAATACTTGGTAAAAAGCTTTTTTATTATATGTCCTTTTTAAGACGTTACTTTTAAGTGCTAAGAGAGTTTTAAATAATTTCGTTTTAGGTTTAAGAAAGCACTTTTTAAGTACATTTTTATTTTTTTCTATCTATAATAGAAGAAAGTATTGTAATTGAAATTTTTTTCGACATCCGGTTTTTGACGGATTTACACGTTTTAGGAGTCAGAGATTCCGTAAAACATGTTTTTACAAAATCTCTGTCTGTCCGTCCATCTATCTGTCCGTCTGTCTGTCCTCATTGTATCATCGAAAAGTGTATGAAGTTATGCTTCAAATTGAACAAATGTTTTTTCTATGTTTTCGGCTATGGTCAGCAGGTTCCACTTGAATTTGGGGATATTTCGACGAAAGGGGGCGCTGTGATCGCGATTTTTGTTTTATTTTCACTATTGTATCATCGAAAAGCGTATGAAGTTATGCAGATAATTGAACCAATTTTTTTTGTATATGTTTTTGACTATGGCTTGCAGGTCCCAGTTGAATGTGGGGATATTGTGCCTGGATGGGGCGCTGTGATAGCCATTTAAAGATTTCAAATTCAAAAAGATGTACAAAAAAATTAGAAACCCTAAATTTTTTTACATTAAATGTTCGGCCTTGGTCCAAGGATTCCAAAGCATTTTTTGTTTTGCCTCTATCTTAAAAAATGGTTGAGATATAGCAGTTTGAAATTATAGGGTGGCTGACATTTTGAAACAGTACAGCAGGATTCCTCCATAAACGGGTTTAATTTATTAGCTTTAGTGAACATGGTTTTGCCAAATTTTCGTTCATAGCTGTAACTATCGTTTCAACAGTTACATTCTTACCTCTATATATTTAAGTTCGCCAACGTCAAATTCTCGCCAAGCTGGGCAACAATTGGCGAAATATCGCCAAATTTGGCTGCAAAAATACCTTGCCATATATAAAGCCAACTTGGCTATGTCTGACTAGTTGGGCGATATTCTCATTCAAATTCAATACATTTCAGCTTCGTGTATTTTCAGTAGAATTAGCTAAAATCTCGAACCAAGCAATAGGGAGGCTACCTTTTCCTGCCGGTGCTTGCCAGAAGGACTTTTCGAAATTTAGTATAATACAGGGGTTCTCAAACTTTTAGACCGACGTACCACTAAACCGAAGTTCATACTTCCGCGTACCACCTGGAAATAAATATAAAGCTAATATAAAAAACCTGTCTAAAACGAAATATCTCTCCGGTCTTTTGTATTTCCGTCATAGCAGGTTTTATAGCATTTAAAAATTAATGATTGCATTACTAAATTGACTGCTTTATAATAACATTCAAGTAAAAAGTAGTATCATCATTATATTTTAATAATGCATACAATATTAAAATACAGTATTTTGGTATAGTAAAAAAAGCCACAATACTTAGTGACATATTGGCGCACACTGATTCATATACTGTTGTAGTAGGCTAATGAAAAGGATGGCTTGTTTTATCAAGCACGACTTCCTCATGTGTGGCTCTATATTAGGAAGTTTTAGTCATAAGTCAGATTCGATGTTCAGTTTATTCCTGTATTTGTTTTTCATATAACAAAGAGGGGAAAAGCACATTCACAGAGATTTGTTGTGCTAAACACAAACAGACTGTGTATTTTTGACGGTACTCTGATGTTCTCGTCAGCGAAAATTCTGTTACATTCATCCTTTTGAATATGGACTCCAGTAATCCATCACAAGAGAGGAGAGCTGAATAAGTTCACTTCTTTCCTCTCTCGTGAGATACAGTGGCAGGATGTCTCAAATGAGAAACGAATTTCCAGAGCCTGATTTAGGTCATGTGAAGCTCTAGACCCAGTACCTTTTCGGAGCCAGTCTCAAACCAAGATAATAGCTATAATTTTTTTTTTTTGGGGGGGGGGAGTATTTGGTGATTATCCTTAGATATTATGATATGGTTACGAAGTTAATCAAAATCTTTTTTGGTTTTGGGAGAAATGATTGGAAAAAACTGCATTTTTAAAAAACTTTATGTAAACAATTTTATTTATTTTGTCCCCACCCCCATCAGGGGTGGGCCCTAGGCCATGGCCTAGTCGGCCTCTGCATTAATCAGGTCCTGCGAATTTCTTATCTAAAGCTTAGTTAAAGCATTTAACATAGGCTTAATACAAACGTATTAATAATCTGCATACCTTTAAATGCGACAGTAATGTCGCTCAGTAGGCAAACATTTGCAAGTTTCTTCATACATTTATATATATACCACCTCAATACATATGTACAATGCTTTACCTTAAATCCGCTCTGCGTATGACCACAGTATTTGTTTGATTGGAATAATATTACTCTCTTGACCATTTTAAATAACCTTACTCTCTTAAAAACTGATTTCCATGAAATAGGAGGAAACTATAAAACTTTTTGTAAAAGAGAAGAAAATATTTCAATCAACACAATGAATCAATTTATGAATTATGTTTGAAATAAGACTTTTATTTCAACACTTCCTGGAAGTTCTTCTAGTACAAAGAGAACAATGGGTAACAAAACGACATTCCAAGTGTAATTTATAAATTACACTTGGAATGTTGTTTTGTTTTAACTCCTCCTACTCACACAAGCTCCTCCTACTTCCAAGTAATCAGACTTTACCTTCGGATATTTCCATTTGTAAAGCTGTTTAAAAACACTTCTTCCACTAGTTAAAAATACTTCATTCATTCATTAATTTTGAAATTAGATCTTTATTAAAAAATTCAATTTTTATCGATATAAATCTAATAATTGTGTTTTTAATTCTTGAAAACTGATTGTATCATAAGGGTTGAGTGTAAATTTCAGCAAGTCTGCTATAAAAGAAAGCTGTGCCGCCAGATGCTAGAGGCGCGCCCGGAGCGTAAGCGACCACCGAACACAGGAAGGACTTCCGAAGGACTTTTTCCTGAAGGACTTTTAGCGCACCAGAGCTGCTTCCCACGGCGTTTTGACCGACCAGAGGACCGTCACCTGCAGACCCCCAACCTTAAACCCACGTGTCGATGACGTAAGTCGTTGCGATACGAGGTGAAACCCAGTAGGGGAGTCACCACAAGACACTTGGGGACGGACCGGCGTCCCCAACAGCTTCGGAGCTGGACACCCAGAAGGGAACCAGGCCCTAGGCCTTAAGTCGGGTTTTTCCGACCCGTACTTGCTTTACCAGAAATCGAGGGGTGTGGAAACCTACAAAGGTAGTCACAATTCCCTCTCGTAGTGGACCTGAAAGAAGCTGTGTTAGTGCAAAATATGAAATAGAACTTCAAAACAGCAACAACAACGATAAAACTTTAAGCATGCACAACAACGACAACAATAACATTTGCATGACTAGAGCAATATCACATTTTAAAGTGCCGGCTTACGAGACGAGTCTCAAGCCTGCGAATTCTATGCACCATTACTTCTTGCTCCGCGGGGGCCGCGGGTAATTAGAATTGCGTTCGAACGCGGTCTTTGACCGCGAGGAGCTAGGTGATTTCGGCCAGCTCTTCGGCGACCCAGGTTGCGATCCAATGTCCGCATTAGGAGTAGGTAGATTATCAACCGAACTCCCTTTCTGGCGTAGCCGTCCAGGCATAGATCGCGTGACGCACGCGTCCGGAAGTCTCGAGGGAAGTACCTTTCCCGCACAGACCTCCAGAGAACACACAGGTAAAGCACGTGCTCATGCTACACACCCCAACCCCACGAAAACGTGTAGAGTCGTGGCGGAAGAAACGAACCTGGTGGTCACCAAAGGTGCCCTGTCCCGTGAAGACCTGATTAATGTAAAAATCGCCCTGCAGTCGGCGAGTGCCGACGCATGGGAAGGATACATACGCCCTGCAGCCGGTGCCAGATTGATCCCATCTCTCTTGCCACTTGGACAAAGCGCGGCCAAAAAGATGTTTTTTGGCTTGCCAGCGCGTGACTGGAATCACCACATCGACAGACTGCCGTGCGGTGGCTTCTTTTGCGAATATGTCCGCACTTTCATTAAAGATGTAACCAACATGGACCCGGACCCAGTGCATGTGAACTTCGATTTAATCAAGTCTTTAATCTCGGCAATGGCCCTGTGCTGAGGCACAAGTCCGTGAAGCGCTTGGAGCGCCGATCTCGAGTCAGAGTAGACGTCGAGTTCCCCGAGACCTCTTAGATGGGCATGGGTGATTGTTTCCTTGATCGCTTGAACCTCGGCCGCAAAAACTTCCGCACCATCCGAGAGACTAAACTGGCTCTCCGCTACAATTTGGTTCTCTGATACGGCAAGGAACGCACACCCGACAGTGTCGTTCTCCTGCTTGGATCCGACCGTGTAGTACGAACACGTGGTTCGCGGAGTCAAATCCGTGGCCCAACGGACCCGCCAAAGATCCTCAAGTCTGGGAGTGGACCTCCACAGGTCGACCGACTCGGAGTCTACTCCGGTACAGTCAACGCTCTTCTTCCATCGGATGAGGGCTGTGTAGTCCCTGAACCGGACCAAGTAGAGAACCGGACCAAGCAACTCCGCGAACCTCATGACAGCTCGTTGCCGTGCGGCTAAGAAGACGTCATCGGCGAAAATCAAAACAACATAGGTTTCGTACTTCTCATCTTGCAACCGTCTCAACAGAAATTCAATTACAACCAACCAGAGGTAGGGCCCAAGACACGAACCTTGGGGTACTCCAACGTTGAAGTAGTGGTCCCCATCATCTGACAGGATGACAGAGCGACACCAGAGGTAGTTGTCTATCAACCCAAGAAGCTAAGGTTCAACACCCAGTTCCTCCAAAAAGCGGAGGATGTCTGTGCATCGAACACTATTGAACGCTGACTTGATATCGAGCGTGAGAAGACGTGTGTAATCTCCACGACTCTTCGAAACAGCTATGTACTCCATCACGTGATGGAGCGCGTTGAGCGTACTAACTTTCTTTCGAAAGCCGTACTGCCACGCATCGAGCAAACGTTTGTAATCCAAGTATAGTACCAGACGAGTAGCACACAATTTATTCAATACCTTCCCGAGGGTCGGCAAATACAAATCAGACGGTAGGTCGCAGGGTCACTGCACTCCTTCCCAGACTTGGGAAAGAACACAGCAATCGCCCGCTTCCATGGCCGCGGAAAACAAGACTCTCTCAGGCAGTGATTATACAAGGATAACAGCCACTGAGGGTGATGTTTCAGGACCTCACGATCTCGAGACTGAGTCCATCATGACCAAGCGCCTTGTTAGGCGGCAGCGATTCCACTGCAAATTCAAGTTCATGAATCGAAAACAGATCTGATTCACCGGTCCTAAGGTTCACGACCTGGGAAACATCATCAACCGATAGGAAGTGGTATCTTGTAAGTGCGTCCTGGTCTCGTAAGTGCACAGCCGGCCGGCCTTTTTTTGTTTTTGAGACATAGCCGATTCAAAGTCGATGTCAAGTATTCAACTCCCTCATCAGGGGTCGCAAACTCATACGAAATCAGATCCGCGGGAGAATGCATCGCAAACCAAGTCCCTCTTCAGCAAGTCTGCTATAACAAATATTTCTCGTAACAAGAAAATAGAAAAAGCGTTTACAAATCCTAAATTGCGTTCGAAATTTTTTCGAAAATTTCCAAGTTAATAAGGACAAGCCTTTTTCGATTCCATAATAATATGCTGATTTTTTTTATTTTATTCCACGTATCAGTATCGGACTTCTGCGTACCAGTAGCCAAAGCTTCCCGTACCAGTACTGGTACGCGTACCATAGTTTGAGAACCCCTGGTATAATACATCGGCTGCTCGCATCCAGGTAACCCGACGATTCGCAAGCAGCTGACGAAAAATATTTTTTTTTGTGGTGGTGGTGGGAGGGGGGGGGGGTGCGTTGTGATAGTGAATTTTGAAGCATTAACATGTATGAGATAGATGAAATTTTTGGGATACGACTAGTTATTTTTACTTTTTAAATTTAAAAATTTTAAATTTAATTAATTATATTATATAAGTAGTATTTAATAATTTTATAATAATTCTGAGTAGAAAAGAACGATATCCTAAAATGATAATTTAACAATGACAGTTTAACAGTGATTAAAATAACAATAGCATTATATTCAACAATAGCATGCGTTTCTTCTAACAACGACTTTGTTTGGTATAAATTGAGTAATTAAACAATCGTTTATATTCAACAATAGGATATATTTCTGCTAACAATACATTTGCCTCGCGATTTTCAGTTGCATAGCGGATGTCAAGTGAGTTGTGGTAAAATAAAGAAACTGTCAAGGCACATTTTACATTAATTTAGTTTACAAGATACGTCTGGGGTATGTGTACTTTCCAAGTTTTTAATTCTTCGTCAATAAGGGGTAAGCGTTTTTCGATTATTTAAGTTATCTACCGTGTATAGAATAAATATTCTAAAGTTCCATAAACGGGTTTGTCGCCAAATTTGGACTTATATAGTAGCTTTATTGGTCACAATATGGTAGTGATTTGAAATGTAGCAAGAGAATGAGAGCAGTTATCTGTCCAGAAATGGTTGCGAGTGTTTAGAAAAATATTTAAATTCACGAAGTCAATTAATTTTTCCAAAACAAATTAAACAAGCAAACAAACAAAACTGAAACAAACGAACAAAAATGTAAAAATAAACTATTTGTTTAAGAGTATTTTTATTAAGTACTTTTTATGTACATTTTAAAAAGGCACTTTTAAGTGCGAAGAGAGTTTTAGGAAAGTTAGTTTAGTTTTGAGAAAGTACTTTTTAAGTACTCGTATGATTACTTTTTAAGTACTTTTTTAATTTTTACTTTTTAAAAGTTTAAAATTTATATTTATTAATTATGTATGTATTATTTAATATTTTTTAGAATAAATCTGAGTAGAAAAGAATGATCCTAAAATGATAATTTAACAATGACTGTTTATTTAGTTTAATAGTGTTTAAAATAACAATAGCATTATATTCAACAATAGGATGCGTTTCTTCTAATAATGACTTTGTTTGGTATAATATAAATGGAGTAATTAAACAATCGGTTTATATTCAACAATAGGATATATTTTTGCTAACAATAAATTTGTTTTGCGATCTTGCACAGCGGATGTCAAGTGAGTTGTGGTAAAATAAAAAAGCTCTCGGTGCACCTTTTACTTGAGTTTAGTTTACGAGATCTGGGTTATATACTTTCCAAGTTTTTAATTCTCCGCCAATAAGGGGTAAGCGTTTTTTGATTATTTAAGTTACCTACCGTGTACAGAATAAATATTCCATAAGCGGGTTTGTCGCCAAATTTGGACTTATACAGCAGCTTTATTGGCCACAATATGGTAGTGATTTGAAATGTAGCAAGACAATGAGAGCAGTTATCTATCGAGAAATGGTTGCGAGTGTTTAGGTAAATATTTAAATTCACGAAGTCAATTAATTTTTCCAAAATAAATTAAACAAACAAACAAAACTGAAACAAACGAACAGAAGAGTAAAAAGAAACTACTTGCTGAAGAGTAGTTTTATTAAGTACCTTTTAAGTACATTTTAAAAAGGCACTTTTAAGTGCAAACAGAGTTTTAGGAAAGTTGGTTTAGTTTTGAGGAAGTACTTTTTAAGTGTACATTTTAAAAAGGCACTTTTAAGTGCGAAGAGTTTTAGGAAAGTTGGTTTAGTTTTGAGAAAGTACTTTTTAAGTACTTTTTTAAAATTTTAACTTTTTAAAAATTAAAAATTTATATTTATTAATTATGTATGTATTATTTAATATATTTTTTAATAAATCTGAGTAGAAAAGAATGATCCTAAAATGACAATTTAACAATGAATGTTTATTTGGTTTAACAGTGATCAAAATAACAATAGCATTATATTCAACAATAGCATGCGTTTCTTCTAACAATGGCTTTGTTTGGTATAAATTGAGTAATTAAACAATCGGTTTATATTCAACAATAGGGTAAAATTTCTTCTAACAATAAATTTACCTCGCGAGCGTTAGTTGCATAGCGGATATCAAGTGAGTTGTGTTAAAAAAAAAAAGAAATTGTCGGGGCTCATTTTATATTAGTTTACTTTACAAGATAGCTCTTGGAGCACGTACTTTTCAAGTGTTACACTGTTCGTCAAAAAAGGGATAGACAGATTTCGAATATTTTATTTATCTATAGTATATGGAATAGATATTCTAAAGTTCCATAATTGGCCAGGTGGTCAAGCTTGGTATCAGATAATAGCGATTTTGATACAATGTGGTGGTACTTCCAAATTTAGCTAGAGAATGAAAGCAGTTATCGAGAAATAGTCGCCTATTTTCCTTATATTTAGGAAAATGTTTAAATTCACAAAGTCAATTATTTTTTCCAAAATAAATTAAACAAAAACGAGAAATAACTAAAACAAAAAACAACAAAAAAAAAATAGATAAAAAATAAAAAAGTAAATGGGAATTTAATAGAAAAAGGCTGTTAGATTTTTGGTTTTTTATCACTCTATATTAAAATAATACGAGTTTTTTTTTTTATTATTATGATTTTCAGCTTCATAGTGGTTATTCAGCTGTAAGTACACAAAATTTCAAGTCTGTAAGTTATATAGTTTCTGATAACGGGCTCTGTGACGGACAGATAACGTAGCGGGACGAATAGGGTTTCGTGAGATGAACGAAACCCTAAAAAGTAAAAAGAATCTACTAAAGTATTTGGTACATTTATGTGGTTTATGTAGAGAGCGCAATTTTTTCCCCATTCACTCTCTATTCCTCCGGATGATTTGAAAAGTCAATCCCGAAAACCATCTCTTAAGTATTTTTTTTCATTTATATCTCCTTCTTAGTTGTGTTTTCAAGATCTCACTCATTTATGTTAGCGAGGCGCAGGTGTTGAATCCCCAAATATTGTTTCCATTACTATAATTCGTATTACATTCATATCATTAAAAATGTTAAACAGTTCACTTATTTAATTTAAAATACATAACTTTCATTTTTACATACATTTAAAATAAATATATTACATATATTTAAAATATATACCTTTCACTCATTTCATTTACAATACAATAAAAGAAAAGTAAGAAATTATACTATAAAACAAAGCATTTTATTTCCTTTTCAAAGTATTTTTTCAAATATACATACGCATAAGATAAAAACTGTTATTGGTTAGAAAAAAAATGCTATACATAAAAAAGTGCCAAGTATTTTTATGACTTGAATGATTTTTAAGTACTTTTTAAAAGGTACATTTAAGTGTTAAAAGAGTTTTAAGAAAGTTGGTTTAGTTTTAAGAAAATACTTTTTAATTGTGACTACTTTTTAATTGACTTTTAGCTAGCTTTCAATACAAAAGCTACCTATTCAGCCGTTCGGAGGAAAGCCTTTCCAAAAAAATTTGGTATATTTTCACCGATCATGACCCCCAAACCACCCTCAGTTTAAATATATATACATATATATATATATATATATATATAACCATTAATGAAAATATATATATATATATCTGACATATGTCATGCTCTAACTCTCTTATTTATGAACCAATTTGGATATAACTGAGTATGTGTATAGGACATACTAAGGTCTCGACCGAGTTCGTTGGCCAGCTTCATCCGCCATCTTGTTTCAAAATGGCGGCCTGTTAAAAAATTTAAAATTTTTAAAAATTCAGAAACATTTACAAAAAGTCCTTCCGGTACCGGGAGGAAAAGGTAGCTTTCCTATATCTTCGTTTTAAAATTTTAGCTAATGTTACACGAAAACAGCAAGTTAAAATGCAAAGAAACGGTTACAAAAGATTCGTTAATATTGAATTTGAATAAGAAAATCGCCAAATTATTGAGCAATAGCCAAATTGGCTTCATTTATGAAAACTTATTTTGGTCGCCAAATTTGGCGATATTTCGCCAAATGTCGCCAAGTTTGGCGAGAATTTGGCGCTAACGGATAAGAATATATAGTTTTATGCGTATGATTGGGAAAATTACTACAACAATGAAAGAAAATAATTTGCGAGTAATCGCGTTAATGTGCTGTTTTGTTTCAAAATGTCAGCCACCCTAGAATTTCAAACTGCTCTATCTCAGCCATTTTTTAAGATAGTCGTAAACCAAAATATGCTCTGGAATCCTTGTATTAAGGCCTAACACGTAATTAAAAAATAAATTTGAATTTTTAACTTTTTTGTACATTTATTTTAGTTTTAAATTTTTAAATGGCCGCCATCTTGAAACAAAATGGCGGACCAAGGTGGCCAACGAACTCGGTCGAGACATTGGTGAGCTTAATACACACAATTGGTTTCATCGAAATTGATTTAAAAATACGAGCAAATGTATTGATTTAAATATATATATATATATATCAACATTTGAACGGAGGGTGGTTTTGGGGTCTGGATCGGTGAAAATATATCGAAATTTTCCGGAACTGCTTTCCTCCGAACGGCTGCAATAGGTAGCTTTATACTTTTTTGTATTGAAAGCTACCTAAAAATTATAAATCTAAAAAACTGTTTCTGTTAAGTGTTAGAACGTGATACAAGGATTCTGAAACATTTTTTTTTGTTTTGTTTTTGCTAGATCTTAAAAAATGCCGAGATATGGCAGTTTGAAATTCTTAGGTGCTAAGATTTTGAAACAATCTGATATTTGTAAATCTGTAACACTCGTATCTATGAACCGATTTGAATGTGACTGATCATGCGTACAGAACATACCAAGGTCTCGACCGAGTTCGTTGGCCAGCTTCATGCGCTATCTTGTTTCAAAATGGTGGCAAGTTAAAATTTTTAAATTAAAAAAAAATTCAAAAACATGTATAAAAAGTTATAAATTTAAAAAAGTTGTTTTCGTTAAGTGTTAGATCGTCATACAAGGATTCCGGAACATTTTTTTTGTTTTGGCTATATCTTAAAAAATGGCAGAGATATGGCAGTGTGAAATTCTAGGTTGGCTGACATTTTGAAACAATCTGATTTTTGTTATGCTGTAACTCTCATGTTGAAATGCGCATTCAAATTCAGCATTAACGAAAACCGGGATTGAATCTTCTATAATCTGGTTCCAAGCAATTTATCTTACAGCTTTGAGTAAAATGGGTTGAATTTTTAAAAACATGGATTATGGACAATGAAAGCTACTTTTTCCTCCCGGTCACCCGGTTCCTTTCGATCACCCAAGTAACAGAAAGTGCTAAAAATGGTCTTTCACTGTAGCAAATGACTATATAGGTCCTGTTTAACATTCGTGTGCATCTGTGTAAGCATAGCACGTATATTCGTAAAGATGTTAACGTTTCTGGGGAAAATGTTTTTTTTTTTTTTCATATATAGTATGCAGAGTTTTCAGCCGAATGTAACACCGCTTTCCAAAAACGTGACAAAAAGTTATAGAAATAGTATACTGCAATTAAAATATTAATATGTTGAATATTTGATGCGATATGGGTATTTGCATGAAATAAATTTTAACTGCACATGCGCGAACTACAGCAAAGATTTTTTGTCATAATTTGATAGTCAATATTATAAGGCAACTCATATAAAAAGACCAGTGAAAACTCAAAAAGTTGCAGCAATAATTGATAAATTGAGGATGAAATCCCCTAGGATTACATGGGATTTCCTCCTCAATTTATCAATTCTAAAACAACAATTTAACAAATTCATATTTAATACTATGGAATTTTTTCCATAGAAAATTTCACACGCCTTACATTCATAATAATCAAATTTTAATTGCTTAATAGGCGTCTAGCCAACATAGTGAAAAAATACCCAAACCGGGACTCAAACCTGGGTCATCAGTATAGCGCACTGACATTCTACCAACTGAACCACTTGAGAACGATAATCAGCCTGGAACTTTCTCACTATAATAGGTTGGCAAGGCTACAAACGCAGCACAAGATGGAATATTTTCTGTGAGCTACCAACCCGGGGGCAAACACGAAATCATAGAAAATTGAATAAATTCATATTTAATACTTTTGAAATTTTTCCATAGAAAATTTCGCACGCCTTGCATTCATAATAATCAAATTTTAATTGCTTAATAAGCGTATAGCCAACATAGTGAAAAACATCGTTCCCAAGTGGTTCAGGCCCCACCAGTGGCTGAGAAGTTCTGCTCTCGAAGCTGGTAGACGGGAGGTGCTGGGTTCGATCCCAATCGCGCCCGTCGATCTAATAGTTCGGAGTTTTCGTGGTTTTCTTCGAGCCGTGGATTTATCCATGCGTAAATACGGGTTAGGTTCCCTTAGAAAGATCCTCACGAAGGGCACTCCCCCCCGGGCCTATATCCCAAGTGTAGATAATTGGCCGTCAATAATCATACCAACCCAACCCAAGTGGTTCAGTTGGTAGAACGTCAATGCGCTATACTGATGACCCGGGTTCGAGTCCCGGCTTGGGTACTTTTTCACTATGTTGGCTATACGCCTATTAAGCAATTAAAATTTGATTATTACGATAATTTAACAGTGACTATTTGTTCGGTGTAACAGTCATTAAAATAACAATTGCATTATATCAAACAATACGATACGTTTCTTCTAACAATGACTGTTTTGTGTAAAATTGAGTACTACAACAATCGTGTTATATTCAACAATAGCATATATTTCTTCTCACAAAGAATTTTGCCTCAAGATCGTCAGTTGCATAGCAGAGGTCAAGTATGAGGTATCTGTGGTAAGGAAAGAAGCTGCCGGGAGAAATTTTATATTAGTTTAGTTTACAAGTTACAACTAGGGGTATGTACTTTTCAAGCGTTCAACTGTTCACCAAGAAGGGTGTAAGTTTTTTTTGGTTATCTACAGTGTATTTTATTCTAATGTTCTATAATGGGATATGTCGCCAAGCTTGGCATCAGACAATAGAGATGTTGGCCACAATGTGGTGGGGGTTACAAATGTAGCGAGAAAATGAGAGCAGTTATCTAACGAAAAATGGTTGCATATTTGTCGAAAGTTTAGGAAAATATTAAAATCAGCAAATTAATTAATTTTGCCAAAATAAATTAAAAAACAATAACAACCACGGCAAAAACGGAAACACACAAAGACAAAAGTAAAAAAAGTACTTGCTAAAAAGTAATTAAATTACTTAAGGATTTTTTAAGTACTTTTTTAGAAGCTACTTTTAAGTACTAAGAAAGTTTTAAGAAAATACTTTTAAAGTACTTTTTAAAAGTAAAAACTTAATATTTATGTGATTATGTATGTTTTATTTCAGATTTGTGTAATAAACCTGATTTAAAAAGAATGAGCCTAAAACGAATGTTTAACAATGTCTGTTAGTTTGGTTTAAAAGTGATTAAAATAACAATAGCATTATACTCAACAATAGGATACGTTTCTTCGAAAAATGACTGTTTTTGCTTGGTGTAACAATGAGTAACAATGAACAATCATGCTATATTCAAGAATAGGATAGTATTTCTTCTAACAATAACTTTGCGTTGCGAGCGTCAGTTGCATATCGGAAATCAAGTGATTTCTTAAAGAAAAACGAAGCTGCTGGGGCACATTTTATACTAGTTTAGTTTACAAGATATGTCTTGGGACATGTGCTTTATAAAGTTTACAATTGTTCAAAAGGGGTAAGCGTTATTTTAGTTATCTACAGTATGTAAGTACATTGAAATAAAAGTACTACGTTTAAAGTATATTTGTAAGCAATGCTAATGCATTACTGTATACTTTCATTACATTTTAAATAGTCACCTAAAAATTCGTTTTTTTTTTTTTTAAAAAGGAAAATTTAAAACATTAATTTTTTAAAAATCAAGTTATGTACATCATTTGTATTATCTTATATCGTGATTATGAATAGTTAAATATGATATTGTGATGTATGATAAAATGTATGATATCATGCCGTGTTTTAATTATAACAAATTGAAATAGTATTAAGATATACAGGGATATTCCTAAAGACAAATACTTCCCCAAATTTATGCATGAAAATTTCTTCCTCATTTGGATTCTTTTAATCCTTTCGGATCCACACGACACGCACACGCACACATACACACACAGGTTGGTCTATCCTCCCAGATGGGTAACCGTGTTTGCGCATACGTTTTGAGTAACGTCAGGAATTGTGATTCAAGTGCTAAAAATGAAATTTATATATAGGTATATACATTAATAAAAGATATGGCTATGTTGAAAATTATATTTTTTTATATAATTTTGTTTTTTATGGAATAAAATAGCGAGGGATATTTTGCATACCTTTAGAGTAACAGGTTCAACTTATACACATGGTGATTTGAGTAACTTTTAACCTCGAACTAAGCTGATTGGAATAATTACTCAAAGAGCGGTGAATTTTACCAGTTATGTTTAGTACCGCTAGCGATCACGGACAAAGATAATTCTCTTCCTCCAAGGTCATATTTGTAAAGTTTAAACGAGAGGGAATGACAGGTTTTTATATTTCGTTTTTCTCATTGAGTTGTAAAAAATTACAGCATTCGTATTAGTTACGTTTAGTTAGAGTTGAGGAAATATGCCTTTGCTGATGTAATAGACATTGCACAGCCATTCGATTTATCATACAATAGATTGGTTTGTCCTCAATTGTTATAGATTCCAGAAAATAGTTATATTTATGTTAATGAATCCAAATTATGCTCATAAAAATAAATTAATTAAAATAAAAAATTAACAGACATAATCTATATAAATAAAAATGTAAATGTTCGTTTGTACAAAATCTAAAATCTCCGAAAGTTCTTCACCGATTGCTTTGAAATTTGGACACAACGTTGCATTCGAATACAAGTGTGTTTTTATATACCTACTATTCCCCTCCGCCCAATTTGCCCCCCCCCCCCCAGGGGAACTTTTAAATTTTTTTCCGACACCCATCATGTGATATATCATTAGAAAGCCCTTGGACCATTCTTTCATATTATGAACCTCACCCCCCCTCAATTTGCATGCCCCCACATTGCCCCCGGAGGCACTTTTTAAAACACCAATCATGTGATATATCATTAGAAAGCCCTTGGACAACTTTTTCATATTATGAACTTCGCTTCCCCCTCCCTACGATTTGCTTTCTCCCTTTCGCCCCCAATTTAATTCCTACGTGAGCAATTTTTGAACTTTTTCTGACACCCATCATGTGATATATCATTAGAAAGCGTTTGGACCATCATTCATATTATGAACCTTGCCTCCCCCTCCCATCAAGTTTGCTACCTACAATTTGCTTTCCCAGGGACACTTTTTTAAACACTTTTCCAACACCCATCATGTGATAAACCATTGGAAAGCCCTTGGACCACTCTTTCATATTATAAACATCGTTTCCCACATCCTCCTAATTTGCCTATCCCCGGGAGAGCACTTTTAGTTAAACTAAGTTAAACTAAGTTAAGTTAAGTTAAACTAAGTTAAACCAAGTTAAGTTAAGTTAAACTAAGTTAAGTTAAATTAAGTTAAACTAAGTTAAGTTAAGTTAAACAAAGTTAAGTTAAGTTAAGTTAAGTTAAAATAAGTTAAGTTAAACTAAGTTAAGTTAAGTTAAACTAAGTTAAACTAAGTTAAGTTAAGTTAAACTAAGTTAAGTTAAGTTAAACTAAATTACACTAAGTTAAGTTAAGTTAAACTAAGTGAAGTTAAGTTAAACTAAATTAAACTAAGTTAAGTTAAGTTAAACTAAGTTAAGTTAAGTTAAGTTAAGTTAAGTTAAAATAAGTTAAGTTAAACTAAGTTAAGTTAAGTTAAGTTAAACTAAGTTAAGTTAAACTAAGTTAAGTTAAACTAAATTAAGTTAAACTAAGTTAAGTTAAACTAAGTTAAGTTAAACTAAATTAAGTTAAACTAAGTTAAGTTAAACAAAGTTAAGTTAAGTTAAACAAAGTTAAGTTAAGTTAAACTAAGTTAAGTTAAACTAAGTTAAGTTAAACTAAGTTAAGTTAAGTTAAGTTAAACTAAGTTAAGTTAAACTAAGTTAAGTTAAGTTAAGTTAAACTAAGTTAAGTTAAACTAAGTTAAACTAAGTTAAGTTAAACTAAGTTAAACTAAGTTAAGTTAAACTAAGTTAAGTTAAGTTAAGTTAAACTAAATTAAGTTAAATTAAGTTGAGTTAAGTTAAGTTAAAATAAGTTAAGTTAAACTAAGTTAAGTTAAACTAAATTAAGTTAAACTAAGTTAAGTTAAACTAAGTTAATTTAAGTTAAACTAAGTTAAGTTAAACTAAGTTAAACTAAGTTAAGTTAAGTTAAACTAAGTTATGTTAAGTTAAAGTTAAGTTAAACTAAGTTAAGTTAAACTACGTTAAGTTAAACTAAGTTAAATTAAGTTAAACTAAGTTAAGTTAAACTAATTTAAGTTAAACTAAGTTAAGTTAAACTAAGTTAAGTTAAGTTAAACTAAGTTAAGTTAAGTTAAGTTAAGTTAAGTTAAGTTAAGTTAAACTAAGTTAAGTTAAGTTAAACTAAATTAAACTAAGTTAAGTTAAGTTAAACTAAGTTAAACTAAGTTAAGTTAAGTTAAGTTAAATTAAGTTAAGTTAAAATAAGTTAAGTTAAGTTAAACTAAGTTAAGTTAAGTTAAGTTAAACTAAGTTAAGTTAAACTAATTTAAGTTAAACTAAATTAGGTTAAGTTAAGTTAAACTAAATTAAGTTAAATTAAGTTGAGTTAAGTTAAGTTAAGTTAAAATAAGTTAAGTTAAACTAAGTTAAGTTAAACTAAATTAAGTTAAACTAAGTTAAGTTAAACTAAGTTAATTTAAGTTAAACTAAGTTAAGTTAAACTAAGTTAAGTTAAGTTAAACTAAGTTATGTTAAGTTAAGTTAAGTTAAGTTAAACTAAGTTAAGTTAAGTTAAACTAAGTTAAGTTAAGTTAAACTAAATTAAACTAAGTTAAGTTAAGTTAAACTAAGTTAAGTTAAGTTAAGTTAAGTTAAAATAAGTTAAGTTAAGTTAAACTAAGTTAAGTTAAACTACGTTAAGTTAAACTAAGTTAAATTAAGTTAAACTAAGTTAAGTTAAACTAATTTAAGTTAAACTAAGTTAAGTTAAACTAAGTTAAGTTAAGTTAAACTAAGTTAAGTTAAGTTAAGTTAAATTAAGTTAAGTTAAAATAAGTTAAGTTAAACTAAGTTAAGTTAAGTTAAGTTAAACTAAGTTAAGTTAAAATAAGTTAAGTTAAACTAAGTTAAGTTAAACTAAATTAAGTTAAACTAAGTTAATTTAAGTTAAACTAAGTTAAGTTAAACTAAGTTAAGTTAAGTTAAACTAAGTTATGTTAAGTTAAGTTAAGTTAAGTTAAACTAAGTTAAGTTAAGTTAAGTTAAGTTAAAATAAGTTAAGTTAAGTTAAACTAAGTTAAGTTAAGTTAAGTTAAACTAAGTTAAGTTAAACTAAGTTAAGTTAAACTAAGTTAAGTTAAACTAAGTTAAGTTAAACTAAGTTAAGTTAAGTTAAACTAAGTTAAGTTAAACTAAGTTAAGTTAAGTTAAGTTAAACTAAGTTAAACTAAGTTAAGTTAAACTAAGTTAAACTAAGTTAAGTTAAACTAAGTTAAGTTAAGTTAAGTTAAACTAAATTAAGTTAAATTAAGTTAAACTAAGTTAAGTTAAACTAAGTTAAGTTAAGTTAAACTAAGTTAAGTTAAGTTAAGTTAAGTTAAGTTAAGTTAAGTTAAGTTAAACTAAATTAAACTAAGTTAAGTTAAGTTAAACTAAGTTAAACTAAGTTAAGTTAAGTTAAGTTAAATTAAGTTAAGTTAAAATAAGTTAAGTTAAGTTAAACTAAGTTAAGTTAAGTTAAGTTAAACTAAGTTAAGTTAAACTAATTTAAGTTAAACTAAGTTAGGTTAAGTTAAGTTAAACTAAATTAAGTTAAATTAAGTTGAGTTAAGTTAAGTTAAAATAAGTTAAGTTAAACTAAGTTAAGTTAAACTAAATTAAGTTAAACTAAGTTAAGTTAAACTAAGTTAATTTAAGTTAAACTAAGTTAAGTTAAACTAAGTTAAACTAAGTTAAGTTAAGTTAAACTAAGTTATGTTAAGTTAAGTTAAGTTAAGTTAAACTAAGTTAAGTTAAGTTAAACTAAATTAAACTAAGTTAAGTTAAGTTAAACTAAGTTAAGTTAAGTTAAGTTAAGTTAAAATAAGTTAAGTTAAGTTAAACTAAGTTAAGTTAAACTACGTTAAGTTAAACTAAGTTAAATTAAGTTAAACTAAGTTAAGTTAAACTAATTTAAGTTAAACTAAGTTAAGTTAAACTAAGTTAAGTTAAGTTAAACTAAGTTAAGTTAAGTTAAACTAAGTTAAACTAAGTTAAGTTAAGTTAAGTTAAATTAAGTTAAGTTAAAATAAGTTAAGTTAAACTAAGTTAAGTTAAGTTAAGTTAAACTAAGTTAAGTTAAAATAAGTTAAGTTAAACTAAGTTAAGTTAAACTAAATTAAGTTAAACTAAGTTAATTTAAGTTAAACTAAGTTAAGTTAAACTAAGTTAAACTAAGTTAAGTTAAGTTAAACTAAGTTATGTTAAGTTAAGTTAAGTTAAGTTAAACTAAGTTAAGTTAAGTTAAGTTAAGTTAAAATAAGTTAAGTTAAGTTAAACTAAGTTAAGTTAAGTTAAGTTAAACTAAGTTAAGTTAAACTAAGTTAAGTTAAACTAAGTTAAGTTAAAATAAGTTAAGTTAAACTAAGTTAAGTTAAGTTAAACCAAGTTAAACTAAGTTAAGTTAAACTAAGTTAAGTTAAGTTAAGTTAAATTAAGTTAAGTTAAACTAAATTAAGTTAAATTAAGTTGAATTAAGTTAAAATAAGTTAAGTTAAACTAAGCTAAGTTAAGTTAAACTAAGTTAAGTTAAACTAAATTAAGTTAAACTAAGTTAAGTTAAACTAAGTTAAATTAAGTTAAACTAAGTTAAGTTAAGTTAAACTAAGTTAAGTTAAGTTAAACTAAGTTAAGTTAAGTTAAACTAAGTTAAACTAAGTTAAGTTAAACAAAGTTAAGTTAAGTTAAGTTAAGTTAAAATAAGTTAAGTTAAACTAAGTTAAGTTAAGTTAAACTAAGTTAAACTAAGTTAAGTTAAGTTAAACTAAGTTAAGTTAAGTTAAACTAAATTACACTAAGTTAAGTTAAGTTAAACTAAGTGAAGTTAAGTTAAACTAAATTAAACTAAGTTAAGTTAAGTTAAACTAAGTTAAGTTAAGTTAAGTTAAGTAAGTTAAAATAAGTTAAGTTAAACTAAGTTAAGTTAAGTTAAGTTAAACTAAGTTAAGTTAAGTTAAACTAAGTTAAGTTAAACTAAATTAAGTTAAACTAAGTTAAGTTAAACTAAGTTAAGTTAAACTAAATTAAGTTAAACTAAGTTAAATTAAACAAAGTTAAGTTAAGTTAAACTAAGTTAAGTTAAACTAAGTTAAGTTAAACTAAGTTAAGTTAAACTAAGTTAAGTTAAGTTAAGTTAAACTAAGTTAAGTTAAACTAAGTTAAGTTAAGTTAAGTTAAACTAAGTTAAACTAAGTTAAGTTAAACTAAGTTAAACTAAGTTAAGTTAAACTAAGTTAAACTAAGTTAAGTTAAACTAAGTTAAGTTAAGTTAAGTTAAACTAAATTAAGTTACCCAAACAGCACACACCCATCTATAAGACATCTACAAGCTGTAAACCCAAGAAAACCGACACATCTATAAGAAGTCTACAAATATCCATGATACACCCTTTTCACCTCTTATGGAGATGTTATGTGTGATCTCTCTGAGTTCTATTAGACGTCCAAGATATCCAGGTAGTCTATGAGACCACGTCTATAAGACATCCAAGCATAGATCACTTTTCGACATGCAATATGTCTTATAGCCGTGCTTAAGACTTGGATTGTAGATATCCAGGGACATCTGATATGCGTTTATAAGACGTCTAATGCATGTCTATTTATTGATACTCAGTACTTCTTATAGATATACTTAAGATATCCAAGAAATTTCATCAGAAATACAGCCTTAGGACAAAAGTATTGAGCACCCCCATATTTATAATATATTTGGTAAAAATAATAGATGGATACAAATATTAAATTGTATACAATTAAGAATTTTCTTTAAAAAATAAGTTTTTTATTTTTTTTTCAAAGATAGCAAACGCATAACTCATCTTTTAATGAAGCTATTTTCTTTAAAAAACTTTTTTTTAAATTAAATTTTGTTGTTCTGTTAAGCCAGTTAATAAATAATCAAGAAAATAATTATTGTAAGAAAAGACAAAATGAACTTAGTCTTCAAAAACGAAAATAAAGAAAGCTTATGTAAAAAAAAAAAAAAAAAAAAATAAAAAAAAAAATAATTTATATGTAATTTTTATTATTTTATTTTTTAACATGTGTTAATAACAAAAATAAATTTTAAGAAATATTTATGCTGCTGAAGAGATCTTGGCATTTCAGGCAAGAAATATTTCAATTTCCATGATGATCTGTTAACTTATGACATAACAATGAAACTTCCAGAAAACAAAGTAATTTATAGTTTTGAAAAAGTAGGTGTTTAAAGAAAATGACTTCATTAAATGACGAGTTGCTTGTTAACTGTCTTTTTTTTTTTTTTTTTACAAACCATAAACTTAAAAAGAAAATTCCTAAATTATATGCAGTTAAATATTTGTATATAACTATTACTTTTACAAATATATTAAAAATATGGGGGTGCTGAATACTTTCAGCCAAGACTGTATTACCAATGAAATGACATTGTTTCCTTGCATGTCTTAAGTATATCTATATGAAAATTAGAATAATTCTTGCAGAAAATGTTAAAATATAATGGAATTTGTCTTCAACAATGAAAATAGAGAAATCTTATTTTTAAAATATACTTTAAATTTATATGTTACTTTTATTATTTTAACTTTTAATATCTGTTAATAAAAATTATACAAGTTTTAGGAAATATTTTCATTGATGAAGATAAGTGATTTATATACTTTGGCTTTTCCGGTAAGAGTTATTCTAATTGTCATGATTACCTATTAACTTGCATAGCATAACAACTGCTATACTATGAAAGTTTCAATTCTGAAACTTACTGAAAAACAAAGCAGTTTAGTCTTTTAAAAAACTCATTTTTTTAAAGCAAATTGTTTAATTAAAAGTCGAGTTGTTAGTTTGCTGTCATTTTAATTGTAATAACTTAACCATTAAAGACACAGACAGCAGTTGTGAATTCTAAAATAATTGTGTCACTTGCGCTTCATTTACTCTCTTCCTAAACATCCTTCAATGTTGAAGTTCAAAATTTGTTCTACTTTTTCATTATTTTTATCAGTAAGTCTCCACTGATGTACAAAATACACCGCCATTGAATTTTTATAAACTATTATATTTTCTTTCTTAATTAAACATTTTTTTTATATAAATGCGATATCTATTACTTGAATACTATTACTAAACATCAGACACTACGACTAATATTCAGGCCCCTGCTGGCACTTAGGAATACGTGCCCTTGCACCCTCTGCCTGAACCACCCTTAATGATGGCACATGATTTAATATGAAAGTGCCAACATAACCCTCTGTCCACCGCCCTTCCAAGACATCCAGCATGGGCCTGCTAACACTTTGAAATAAGTTATGGTGCTTAATAATTTTGGTAAAGACAACTGTAGATAAAAATACTAAATGTTTCATTCCAATAATATCAGTATATTATTTCCCCCCCCCCCAAAACGAATATTTTGCAATGTTCTGCAACGAACCTTCAACTGATCACAAATGTTCTGTGGGAATAAAAAAATAAAACACAGAGATTTTCTTGTATATGTAGGAGTGCGATTTCATCTTGTATAGAAATGCTAAAGACATTTCGTAAAACGCTAACACACACAAAAACCAAAGAAATGACGAATTTCACAATTTTACTCCGATCGAATGACGAAATTTGTTTTTTTTTCCCCCTCGTAATAGACGATTTTTGCAATATTTTTGAGATTTTTCTCTCTGGTAACTGGCAAATTTAACTTTTTTTCTCAGAACCAATCATCGAACTCCGCAATTTTTTTCCCACGACTAATTCGAGAATTGCGAGATATTTTCCAACACTTCACTGATGAATTTCGCATTTTTTTTATCGGCGACTGATTGGCGAATTTTAAATATTTTTGATATTTTCTTTTCACTGACTGGCAAATTTGTTCAGCTCTTTCTTAGGACCAATGGGCAAAAATTGCATTTATTTTTTTTTTATTCAAGCGACTAATATCCGAATGTCTCGATTTTTTTTTTTTAAATCCACAACTGATTGTTAACTTTTGCGATATTTTCTTTATTGATCGATAAATGTTGCGGATTTTCTTGTGACAGAATGGAAAAAACTGTGGGTTTTTACAAGACTGATTGACGAATTTTGTGATTTTTTTTTCTGACAATCCACGGATTAATTTAGTTTTTTAACCTGCGACTGATAGGCGAATTTTGCATTATTTTCTTTTTATCAATTGGAAAATTTTGTCGCTTTATCTTGGAATTGATTGAAAAAAATCGAGGGATTTCCCAAAACTGATCAACTAATTTAGTGGGGTTTTTTTTCAGCTGTAACTGATAGCCAAATTTTGCAATATTTTCTTTCTGCTGATTGGAAAATTTTGCAGTTTTTTCTTGTGACCAATTGGAGAAAATTGCGTTTTTTTTTCGCTACTGATCGACGAATTTCCCATTTTTCTCGACGATTTACTGACAAATTTCATGGTTTTTACCCACAACCGATTGAGAAATTTTTGCGCTTTTTCTTGGCAAAAAACATGAAATTTCAATCAAAAATCATTCGGTTGATAAACATATTTCACATTTTTTGACCCGCGACTGATAGGTGAATTTTGCAATATATTCTTTCTACAGGATGGCAAATTT
This sequence comes from Maratus michaelseni, assembly GCA_963931845.1. Taxonomy (NCBI): domain Eukaryota; kingdom Metazoa; phylum Arthropoda; class Arachnida; order Araneae; family Salticidae; genus Maratus; species Maratus michaelseni. The sequence goes on along the minus strand of CAWVPG010000073.1, from coordinate 9,848 downwards.
TGTCACTTTTTTGCGACCGATTGGTAAAAGTTGCCGGGTTTTTATGTGACTGACCGGTGAATTTCAGATTTTTTTCCGATGATCCACTGACAAAATTCATGTTTTTTTTTTTAAACTGCAGCAGCTGAAGAACTTCACGATTTTTCCCCATGATCGACTGACAAATTGTGTGAGCTTTTCCTGCGACCAATTAATGAATTTCACAATCTTTTTCAACGAACGATTGATGAAGTTTTTCTGGTGATTGACAGACAAATTTAGTGCTTTTTCAAATGAATGAATAGTGAATTGTGTTGAAAATGAGAATTTGAAATGTTCTGCAGAGAAGTTCATTGTTCTGCGATGTATGTCGCACTCTTAAGCATATTCTGCTTTGGAGACTGTTGCCATATTTATATTGGAATATTTTTATCAAAGCATCGACTAATTTTTTTTAATATTTCGAATGAAATATGTCTGCTGTAATTCACTAAAATCTCATAGCTAAATTAAAAATCTACCATATTTACTCCTGCATAATGCACACATTTTTACAAAAATTTCAGGTCTAAAATCCAGTATACACATACATGATACACTGAATATTTCTAATTGTATACATCAAACCATACACATTTTCACAAAATATATATACATATTGCAGAAACTTTATTTTATGATATTTTAATAAGAGAGCAAAATATATATGAGCACATGCAAAAGTAATTTAGATTTGAGAAAAGATTGTAAATCATGATTTCTACAGATTTTATTTTTTTTTTTAAAGTTAAAATAACATGGTACACATTATACACAAGTAAATATGGTATTTAAAATCAGTTTGATAATTTTATCTTGTGAGAAATTTCTAAATCCTCCAGTATTTTGCAACAAGAGGCTAATAGATTTGTTATTTCTCCCATATTATTTAAATTTAACAAATCTTTCTTGCAGAGGATAAAGACTTTTGGTAGATAAATTTTTCTTGGGAAAAAAAGAAATCTTTGTGATAAATGTCACACATACATTACACATCATGCATAAAATCTTTAATTTTTCATACCAATATTTTAGAATATTTTTTCTTTATTTTATCATATAATTTCTTCAATTAAATTAGGCAAAGGATTCCATTTGTAAATACTAGTAATCAGATTCAAAATTAAGTGTGGGACGCTCGTCGCAAAGTTGTTAACACAAATTAATAAATTTCTTATTCTGTTTATTTTGTTCTATTTTGATAAAATTATTAGACAAATGTTTTAAAATCTATTTTGCATATTGAACTAATTTTAAATTTCTTTTATCAGTACAAAAATGTTACTCCAATTAACTCACTGTATGAAAGAACCACTCAGAATTATTTTTTAGTCAATGTCTGCCTACATCAAAAACTTATTTCAATTATGTGAGCTTCAGATACAAAGGGAAATTTACAAATTGACTGCTACCTCAATTTTGCATTTTTAGAAAAACAAGAAAAATTTTAAGTTTTAAATATTTCAACATGATTTAAATACTAAAAATTATTGCATGCTTTCTCATTATCATATCATTTTTTAAACATGTCAGCTCTACTACTCAATAAAAGTTTTAATAAAAATGTAAGTCTTTTTTTTCCTTATCAGCAATATTAGTAACTAGGTGACAGTACTAGGTGGTACAGAATATAACTATAACAGAAAAAGGAAAAAAAAAGAAGTGACTTTATTTTATTTGAAAAAAAAAATCTTTGGAACAGGACAAAATTCTTATTATTCTACTCCATTATCACTGCAATAGTAAGAGCTGATTTCTTCGAGCAGCACCTATAATAAAATAATAACACTGTTTTACTACATAACATTTTACGAATCACACAAAATGACATTTTGTTACATGAAAACTGAATTAATCTTCAATGAAGCAATTGTAAGCCCCCCCTCCTCCTTAATTTTTTGCATGTGATTTCTAGTGATGGGCATAATGAATGATTTTGATATTTGAATGAATCATTCAGGCATGCACAAAAGCATAGTTGTCAAGGCTCTTAAAATTCTTTTTGTTTTACAAAAGTTCTGGTTTTAATTAATCAAAAATAGCAAGAAAGTAAACAGCAATGCTTTTGTGTATGCCGGGATGATTCATTTCAATAACAATCATTCATTATGTCCTTCGCTATTGTTATTCTTAATTTTTAGGGTTACGTACTTAAAAAATAAAAACGGAACCATTGTATATTGAAATACAAACAAGATAACAAACAAATATTGAAATGCAAACAAGAAATTTCAAACTAACACTCCCATAGGATTAACATTAGCTTATGTGACTAGCACAGACTCTTGACTATGGAAGATTTGGAATCAAATGATTTTTCCATTATCCCGTCGACCACTTTTCAAGAAAAATTAATTATCACCAAACAGTAATGCCAAATAAAAAAATGGAAGAATGTTGCCATTGGAATATCAAAATAAATACAATAAAAAAATCTGGAAAAGCCCCACTCACCTAAGTGTCAACTATCAGTAAATTTAAACACAAAAAAATTACAATAGAAATGAAAATAGAAAAAAAAAATCTTGGATATTCATTTATTTACATTATTTTTCTTAATTATCCTTCTCGGCTAGTGAATATAACGTCAGTTGAAATTGATGTATTGCACTTAACTATGCAACATAACATTTTTTCAATGCATTTTCTCTTTTAATATCATGGTGCAGCAGTTTAAGGACACAATTATTATTTTAAATAACGAAATAACTACTAAATCAGTTCATTTTAAAGATTATATTTAATTAAACAATAACAAAACATCACCATCAAAAATGAAAAATTCTTACATATACTGCTTTTTACTTTTAAAATTGTTGTGGATTAAAACTTAATAATTTATATTATTAATAAATGAAATTAGCATATATAATACTTGAGAGCATCCATATTTAGTTAGTAATCAGTATTCTAATGTCTTATAAAAATATATTTCAATATGTTTTTTTTTTACTAAACAATTATAAAACTCATGCCAGATAAGTCCATATGATGAGATTAAATTATGGAATGATCAACGTTGAAAGAGGAATTAGGATGAATATATAATATTTGAGGAGATTTTAGTAGATGTAAGTGTATAAAAAAAGAGAGAACAGTTAAAAAAATAAATAAATAAAACTTGTTGAAATGAAAAGCAAATGTTATTCATATTACTGTTTTTAACAGTGGAAAATGGTAATTTTATTAAATTGTTGTATGTATGATTTTAAAGATATGAGAAATATTAAAACTTGCCTATCAATAGCCCCAGTAACTAATTTGTGTGTATCAATCTACAGCAAAACAAAATATATCTATGACGCAACAATGTCTACTATCACAAGAAATAATAGTAACCCATTAAATAAGCAAAATTTTCAATTACAAAGAAAATACAGTAAGAAGATAACAGCAATCCAATGACAAAGTAAAATTTTGCTTTTTTTTTTTTTTTAAGTACAGTATTTTTTAAGCTATTAGATTAATCTTCAAAAATCTGCAATGCCCATTGTCATGTTGCATTATTTCTACTAGTGGGTTAATAGCCTTTAAAATTAGTTGAGTAATAAAATATGTAATTAAACAACTGTTGTCCTATTTAATTATTTAAAGAAGTAAAACTGAAAAAAAAGTGTAAATTAAATTAATCATAATAAAAAAAGCTTTTATTTTAAAAATATAGCAATAGTTAAGCACTAAGTATGCCTTGTTAAAATTTAGGTAACATATTTACAATTCTGACTCAAATCACCAGTCTGCTATGTGTTATTCCAATATTAATGTCTTCATTATTGAGAAATTAAGTTATTTATTAAATCCTAACTCAATAAAATGTCTTTTAAATTAGTTAAAAAATACTTAAAAATCTACAGTTTATAAATAAATTGCTTCAACATATAAAAGCCAATTTTGACCAAAAAAGGCCAATTTTGGCAAAAAAAAAGCCGGTTAAAACCAATAAAAGCCGCTGGCCTGGCTTTTATTAATTTTAGGCGGCTTTTTTGCAAGCCTGCTTATCAAGTTATAAGTGCTTCCGGTCATGTGGCGACACTTTTTCGCACTTTACTGCCAACCACCTTGGTAATTTGGTTGAAAATGCCGACTTTGACAATCTTTTGTAAAAGATCTGCCTTTACTAAAAAATTGAAATCGTGTTTAGATTACATAGTTTCTGAATAAAAACACCTACCAATTTCATGCATTTGTAAGCAAAACTGAATTAAAAAATGTGTCATAAAGTAGCCTGTTTGGATTTGAGAACAGCCTTAATGGTGCCAAGTTGCACTTATTAAAATACATCAATTGGTTGCAAACCAAATTACAGAACTTTCCACTACATCACACATACATATGAATACATCGATGATACATAATTAATACATACATGATTTCACAAATAAATGAGTGAAACGCTTAGCAAAATGCTGGCATGCAGTTAATACGAAAGTACAGAAACAAAAATACATGCAAAATATAGAAATCTCATACTTATACATGTTTTGAAGATACGACATGATGAACTTTAAATGTTTGTTTTCTATGTTTAAAAATTTACAAAATCCTTTAAAGTTAATAATCTTAACTTTAGCAGCTTCTCCTGCTACACCATAGTTACGGATTAAGAAATACATAAAAAACAAGTCAGTTTTATCTTTATTTTTTAAAACTCAGAAATTCATGTATATATAACTTATTTTTTTCTGTTTTTTTTTTTTTACTCTTGGTTCTCAAATGATCTGCTCAACAACACGAAACTTTCTGACTCATTTTTAAACACAAAAGCATAAAATTGGCAGGTCCGATCATGGAAGGGATTTGGAATCTAAATGAGTTTTCCATTTTTTTAATCAATAAATCACTTATCGAGTTATAAGTGATTTGTGTCATGTGATGACATGTTTCTGACCTTTTTTGTGCTGCAAATTGGTAATTTGAAAAATGGAAAACGTCTTTCAATTACAAAATTTCTGAATAAGAATACCTGTAAATTTCATGCGTTTCTGAACAAAAAAAGAATTAAAAAAAATAAGTCATAAAGTGAGCCGTTTGGATTTGGACCTTAAGAGAAAAAAAATATTTTTGATGTGTTACATTATACATTAAATATTATGTTAAAAAAAATTAGGTCTTGTACTGTTATTTTCCAAAGTATAAACTTCTAAGATTTATAAATTATACATTAGTAAATAAATTGCCATTTATATCTCTCTTCCCACTCTGCTCCAAAAAATTTGAGTAAAAACATAAGATCTGATATTAAAATTAATCTAGAATTTCATAATGCAATCTAGTGTAAATTTTGCAATCTCACAACAAACTAATTATTCTAAAAAACAAGGCATTTTTTAATAAAAAATATACTAACCAAATATTCATGCAAGTCTTCCTGTCTTCAAATGTTTGTGATGGTGTGTTTCAACTGGGAGTCTAAAAAGATTCAAAGAAAGTTTCATTAGTATTCAGCAACATCTATTATAGTTAAAATGTGACTGTTTATATTTCACACCAACTTTTCTCAAAATGATTAATTATGGGGTTTTTTTTTTTTGAACAATTATTCGCAAAGATCCAAGGATGTCAAACTCAAGAAATCTCAAATTTTAAATCAGTTTGAGTTATTAAATTTTAATCAATAAGAAATTTCTTTTTAAAAAAAATTATTATGCATGCTAAACATCTTGAATCAGCCATACTCATCCTTTTATTACCGCGGGCCGCAAACGTATATTTGCGACGTTAGGTGGGCCGCAACACATACTTGTATAGTAATGTAAATATATAGATTTCTATAGCAAATGCCCCCCGTTTTTTCCCATCTCAAAAAATGCCCAACACGCCTAAAGAAGTATTCACTTCAAAAATATAATTTAAGTAACATTTATTACAAGGACAAAGCCATTTTATAACATTAAAATAAAATACAGCAGCAAAAACAGAAAAAGAAAATCCATCCAGAAGATTAAACAATCCTTTTTTCATCAGGGGTGGACTCTCATAACTTATTTCTATCCTTCCTTTGAGATTAAATCTTAGAAGGAGCAACAGTTTGGTTTATTTACGTTTATTTTTATTGCGAGAATGAAATCGAAGTTGCCAAGAAAGCGATCACCGCCAAAACAGACAGTTTCTAAAGCGCCAAATCCGAGCTGATCCTGGGACTGGCTTTTTAACAATATAACAAAGGAATGTACTCTCTAGTAGATTCTTTCTCTGAGGTCTCGGATCGCACATAAAAGGTCGCCAGGCCGCATGCCCACTTGTTGAGTATGGCTGTCTTGAATAGTTTAGTTTTAATACCTTCTGAGTCCCTTCAGTACTGTTTTGATTTTTTTGTCTCTTCCTTTCACTCCGATTTTTCAGATTTGTGAGACCTGAAGTATGCCGAAATTACAAATTTATTCTTTTATTTAAATTTTTGAGTCAAAAACCTCAAATGCTACATTGATATGTAAAATTTTATATTAAATATCACACATATTACATGAAACAGTACAACATTACATGCAATGTTTAAAAAGTCTTTTACTGTATATCAATAATTAATATTTAGTACAATATTACTGATACGTGCAAATTTTAACTTAATTTTGCGATATTTACCAGCATCCTATTGGCGAATTGAGCAGTTTTTTCCTGGCAACAAATTGACGAATTTCACGTTTACTTCCTGTAACCAACTGACAAATTTCGTGATTATTTTCCTCCTACCAATTGACAAATTGAAATTTTGCTTTTTTTTTTTTGGCGACCGATAAACGAATTTCTCAAATTTTTTCTGCACCTTACAAATGAAACCGGCATGTTTTTTTTTTTTTTTTTTTTTTTTTTTTTTTCACACACGACATATTGAAGAATTTCACGTTTATTTCTTGTAACCAACTGATGAATTTCGAAAATGTTTTCCTGCGATTGATTGAAGAAATTTGTGATATTTTCCTGCTACCAATTGACAAATTTTGCTTTTTTTTGGCGACCGATAAGCGAATTTCTCAAATTTTTTCCCACACCTTACAGGTGAAACTCACATTTTTTTTTTTTTTTTTTTTTTTTTTTTTTTACACGTGACTATTGATGAATTTCACGTTTATTTCCTGTAACTGTAACCAACTGACAAATTTCGCGATTGTTTTCCTGCAATCCATTGAAGAAATTTGTGATATTTTCCTGCTACCAATTGACAAATTTTGCTTTCTTTTGGCGACCGATAAACGAATTTCTCATTTTTTTTCTGCACCTTACAGGTGAAACTCACATGTTTCTTTTTCTTTTTTTTTTTACACGTGACATATTGACGAATTTCACGTTTATTTACTGTAACCAACTGACGAATTTCATGATTCCTTTCCTGCAATCGATTGAAGAAATTTGTGATCTTTTTCTGCTACTAATTGACAAATTTTGCCTTTTCTTGGTGACAGATAAGCGAATTTCCCAATTTTTTTTCACGCACCTTACAGGTGAAACTTGCATGTTTCTTTTCTTTTTTTTTACATGCGATTGTGGTCAAATTTCATGACTGTTTTCACGACTCATCGGCAAATTTTGCTATTTACCTGCAATAGCTTAACAAAATTTATAATTTTCCCCCAACGAGTACAAATATTGGGAAATTTTTGTGCGATATTTTCCCGCAACCTTTTGGTGAAATTCGCGACAGTAAATTTTTGCAAACCCAAAATAATCAGGGCACTTTTCCAGCTATATAAAAATGGGCAGAGCGCATTTACAACTATAAAAAAAAAACAGGCAGGGCGCTGCACCCTCTTGAAAACGCCTTGGGAAAACACTACAAGGGTCGATCCAGACAAAATTTGGAGCCTATTTAGGGCCCCTTCACAAAATTCCTTTTAACAAAATTTCCCCCTTTCATAAAAACTTACTATTTAGGGGAGACTGGTACACAGTGGACTACTTTTTCAGTTAAATTTTTTTTCTCTTTAACGGACAAACCGGGTGCATCCCTGCATGAAAATATTTTTGAATATTCCTTATACCTTTATACATTCATCATAATTTTCTCATAACATAGTTTTCAATACATTTTTCGAAATAAAAATTTTTATATGCACCCGTAAATTGGACCAGTGTGCCCCAGAAATGGGGCACACTGGTCCACCCACCGGGGCACAGTGGACTGCTGTTAGGCATTATCTGAAATGCAATATAAATCTATTTTTCATTAATCCTTTTTTATTTCCCCTTTATCCGCAAAATAACATAGTAATATAAATTTACAAGTAACATTTTGAAAAAAAAAAAAAAAAATATTATTATTATATTTTGAAAATAACAGATTAATATAGGAACAATTGCAATTTAGTTGAAGTTATTACTTAAGTACAAAAAAATCAGCGCACATTAAAATTTGCAAATGAAATTCCAAAATACTTATGAGTAAGATTGAGCCTGGAATTTTCCTGAAATACTTTCGGGTCTGGGAGCAATATTATGAAATCATTGACATCAACAATAGATTCATCTACAGTTTTGGGAAAAATAAACTGATTTCCATTCAATTTGCATCTCATGAATCTTACTAGAATCATCACCAATTAGATTACAGTTATATTTATCACAGGCAGTAAATACAAAACAAAATATTTCTTACTATGTTAAATAAATTGTTATTTTTCTTTGTTTACTTTATTTTACAGTTAAATAACTTCTTTTAAACAATATTTCTTTATAGAAAATAAGCAATTATTAAATATTTTGAACATTCTGCATTACATGAGCAGAGTGGATTGTGGACCACTGTGCCCCATGTTGAAATTCAATAAATAATCATATTAATATTGTTTATAGCTTTCTTTTAAACATATTAACTTTAAAGTTAAATAAAAACAAGTATCTTAGCTTTGCAAAACAGCTGTTTTATAGGATTTATCTACAACCTTTAATTACTGAAACAATTAAAATATAATGTTGAAAAATTTTACTTTTAGAAGATCAAAACAACCAATTAGGATAAAATAGTTCAATCTGAGCTAAACATATTTTCTGAACACTATAAATAATCAGTGCAGTGCTGTTGTCTATTAGGATAGAAGAGAAGCTTAAAATTTTTTTAAATAAACAAAATATTAGGGGGGTGGTCCACTATGCCCATAGGTCCAGTGTGTACCAGTCTCCCCTATTATTTATTATTCTTTGACTTTTAAAATGTGTAATTTGCAAACAAACAAGTTCACCAGAGAGGAAAACTTCAGCAAAAGTATTTAAAAAAGTTTGTTAATAAACGCTTGGATCGAATTTGAGTTATAATAAAATTTTACAAAAATAACCTTTACTTTTCACAAAATGGGCCCCGAAAAAAAAAAAAAAAAAAAAAACCTGCATTGACCCCTGCACTATAACAGTTAATTTTCTTGTTACTTTAAAAAAATAAGCAAATAAATAATGTAAAAGTTATTTAAATATGATTCTATTTCTTAATTTTTCTGAATATTTTTATTTATTGACAGTTAAAAATAAAAGTTATCTAGGGTTTTAAAAATATTTTAAAAAGCATTTTCTTTAGATATTGAGCAGTATGACTAAATACTACATACTGAATATTCGGTGCATCCCTAATGGTATAGGTGCAGATTCACGGTCGCCAGTCGCCACGTGGCGACTAAATTTTTTGCTGTGGCCACTAACTTTCGATGTTTAAGTCGCCATGTGATTTAAAAGTAATCCATTTCTGGTATTCCCAGTCCCCATCGTGAAATGTTGATATTTTTTTTTAAGATTAAGACCAAAACACACACATTATTGTTATCTTTTAATAACATTTCAGAATGATCTGTTTAACACAGCAAACTATTAAATATATTCGAATAGCAATGTTATTCGTAACATCTGAT
>CAWVPG010000072.1:0-55837 GCA_963931845.1 Maratus michaelseni | reverse complement strand
ATATCGCTGAATCATAATGAGTCATATTATCAGATAAGCGAAGATCTTGCTTTGATTTCACCCCGTATGCGATAATGAGTCACTCCGCGATAAGAAATACCTGAGACTCGTAATTTCTGACACATTTTTTGTAGGTAAATGAACTATTTAAAACCGTCAATGTATACGAATTATTTCGTGTAGTTCTATATAGGTGCTACTCTTCATATATACATATGGTGATATATACTAAAATCTGTTAAGTTTTAAAAGGCTTCACTGTGTATTCATTGTAAAATAAGAAATATCCCTTAAGAATTTTGAGTATAAGAGACGGGTTTAAAGGAATTTGAATCTGTTTAAATGTACCTGTGTTTAAATGAACTTGATACAGCTTAGGGTAAAAAATATACAGGAGTCCCTATAAAATATAGGAATTAAATTTTAAATAATATAAAACTAAATTACATTAGTCTATGCTTTTTTTGTATAGAAAAATTATACTAAATTGAGTTTTTAGTATTTTAACTTAAAAACTTCTTTTGAGGAATGAATAACTAACCTTTTGACTTTGTTTTTATAAAATATATATTGTACTATTTAGTTAGGGCATTATTTAAAAAATTTTTGTTTTTAATATTGAAAAAAAATGTATCTTACATAAATATTTAAACCATAATGTACTGGAATTCATCCAAATTTGATCGACTGCATGCATGTCTTAAAAGAACTAAACGTGTTCGCTTATCTCTTAAAACCACGGGATATTATAACGTTATGGATAAAGCATAGGGTAGAATACAGAATGAATAGGTATTATAAAGCAGAATCATAAATTTTGCATACTTTACACTTGTAGTATGTGAAATGATTGCTACTATTGCCTATATGAGAAAATGAATCATCAACGAATCTTATTAGTGTATGTTATATTTAACCAACAGGCTTGAAATGCGTGAATTTTGACTAGAATTAATCATTGAATGTAAAAATGATTTATTTTTAGATCTAATATTTATATCGTTTAACATTTTAAAATATATACATAAATTAATCTTACCTTATTCACAAACTTGCAATCCCGTCTTCAATATATGACTACAGCATGAAAAAACATGCGTGCTACTTGTATAGCAACAGACCAGAAATGATTTCAGTACAAGTCCATTATCTTATCGTTAATCTATAGATTAGTAACATCACGTGACTGATTGCGATAACATTCTATATAAGATTTACTGATATGAATACATTTCAATTCATTTCTCCCAAAAGCAAGTGTATGAGTTGGTTGTGAGATCTAGGTAAGTATCCTTACTTTATATATTTAAAGTTATAATATATGAATAGATATAATATTAATGTATTTTTTCAATATGTATGGTAGGCAAAAAGGAATAGGTAGGCAAAAAGAATAGGTATTATTGCATGTTTCCTCTAATTTATTTTTAAAATAATTATTTTAAAAATACATACTAACAATTTATGCGATGAGTCACACAGCATGATGGGACGATACATGAAATTTATTTTTATATTATACAAGCTCCTATATACAATTCATATGGGTGAGCAAGATTATTTTTAGAATTTTTCACTCTTACCCTCTATAGGCTATACTTTTAAAATAGTAGTATTCGAATACTTGTAAAATGTAATTATAGCTTAGTAATTTTCTAGTCTTTTAACTATGCCGTTGAAGGAGTATTGTCATATTTAACTAACAGGCTCGAACATGCGTGAATTTTGACTAGAATTATTCACTGAATGTAAAAAAAAAAAAAAAAAATGATTTATATTTAGATCTAATATCGTTTAACATTTTAAAATCCTATTAAAAGTATATACATTAGTATGCTTGTGAAAGGCCTATTGTTAATACGAAACGTTGTGTGAAGTGTCCTGTTTTAGGGTTAAAAGTTTCGTGAAGGGGTCTGTTTGAAGGAGCCTGTTTCGAAATGACTTAAGAACGCACAATTTATTCCTAAACATTCAACTCGATTCGTTATATATGCTTTATTAAGTATTCAATAAAAAATAATAACTAAGAAATAAAATTAAAAATAGTAATTAAGAGATATCCTTAAGAATTCTTGCGATAGGAGATTGGTTTTAATTAAATAGGTTAATGAATCTAATTCGATACAAGTCTTGTTAAAACAGAGATTATAGTTAAAATACACATTAATTATACAGCATTACACTGTATTACACAATGCGCTACCTCACCTATATTATCACAGAAATACCTTCGATAAAATTTAGACTAACAATACGCACCTAAAAAATATATACAGAGTACCCAGAAAATGATAGGAATGAATGAAAAATTTTAACGTAAATTATAAAATAGGATCTACAATAAGTGACAATAAATAAATATGAAGGAAAAATCATGAGTCATGGTATACTTTATGAAACACTTTCCAATGCTATGTGACTATCGTTAAGAATTTGAAATAAGTGAATTAGATTTAATAATTCATACTGGAAATGTATTTTTAAAAAAATTAATAGCTTCGTCTACTTTTAAATCATTCAAGACATATGATGAAGATTTAACCGCTGCAGAACGACTAAAAACTAGTATCTTAATGAATAGACCTATTTACGTCGGGTTCACAATTTTAGAATTATCTAAATTAGTTATATATGATTTTCATTACAATTTTATAAAGAAAACATACAAAGATCATGCAGTTTTACTCTTTACGGATATAGATTCCTTAACTTATCATATTCAAACACATAATATTTATAAGGATATGGAGCACCATCATGATTTTTTCGACTTTTCTGAATACTCGAAATCCCATCGTCTAAACCGCACAAGTATCGAACCCACAAACATATAATCAGACTTGACATTTTATAACCAGGACGCTAACCACAGGGCTAAGTGAGCCCCCGCTTATTTTATAATCACCACGCTGACTATTGGACTTAGTAAGCCCCAGGCTAATTTATATACACCACGCTAACTATTGGGCTTAGTGAGTCCCTGCTTATTTTATAGTCAACATGCTAACTATTGGGCTTAGTGAGCCCCAGGCTAACTTATACCAACCACGCTAACTGTGGGGCCTAGTGAACCCCCGCTTATTTTATAGCCACCATACTAACCACAGGGCTAAGTGAGCCCCCGCTTATTTCATAGTCACCATGCTAAGTATTAGGCTGAGTGAGCCCCAGGCTATTTTATACCCACTATGCTAACTAATGGGCTGAGTGAGCCCCAGGCTATTTTCTACCCACCACGTTTACTGGGCTTAGTGTGCCCCCGCTTATTTTATAGCTACCACGATAACCACAGGGCTGAGTGAGCCCCCGCTTATTATATAGTCCACACGCTAACTACTGGGCTGATTAAGCCCCAGGTATTTTATACCCATCACGCTAACTACTGGGCTGAGTGAACCCCAGGTTATTTAGTCGCATGAATATGATTTCCAAGGTATATGTCCTAACTTGATTTAGACCATTGCCTATAGTAAGATAAAGCTGGGAAGTAAATTGGTAAACTATGTACCTCGAAAACTCACTTGTATTTTCTTAAATATCTGCAGAAATCAGCATAGTTTATTAAAATTATATACATTCTCATTAGTTTATGAATCTACTAACTTATAATATCTATATGGTAACTTGGATTATTAGTATTCCCACTTAAAAATTTCTTTTGTAGATTTAATATGATAAACACTAACATGAGACTGACTAAACTTTTACCATTTTCATTTCAACTTAGTTTTAGGAAATTTATCTACATAGCTTTAAATTTTACTGTTTAGTAAGTCTATTATTTCAAAGTATTATTTTTTAGTTCTAATATACAAAACGTATTCATATCGTTTTACATAGTAGGTATCAAATTAATTTAAAGTCATATTAAAAATATATATATATATACAAATACTATTCTTACCTAACACACCAGCTAGCTAAGCACCCAACCGTCTCACACCAAGACTCTGAGAAAAGTGAATGCTTGTTCAGGGCCTTATCAGCTAATATAATCACTGATAAGACTTGATCACGTGACATGTGACGTCACTGTTTAAGTGATATCACGTGACCATGTGGTATCATTCAATACGTCACCAATGACGTCAGAGATCACGTGACTAGGTCATAAAAGAACCAATTGCTAATTGCAATTAACAATTTACCTTTAATTGATTTGTATAATATATATATATAGATAAATTAATACCTGATTTTTCTATTATTTCGTAAAACAAGGTACATGTGCTATGTATTACGAAATAATACATAGAAAAATCAGGTAATAATTTATCTATATATATATATATTATACAAATCAATTAAAGGTAAATTGTTAATTGCAATTAGCAATTGGTTCTTTTATGACCTAGTCACGTGATCTCTGACGTCATTGGTGACGTATTGAATGATACCACATGGTCACGTGATATCACTTAAACAGTGACGTCACATGTCACGTGATCAAGTCTTATCAGTGATTATATTAGCTGATAAGGCCCTGAACAAGCATTCACTTTTCTCAGAGTCTTGGTGTGAGACGGTTGGGTGCTTAGCTAGCTGGTGTGTTAGGTAAGAATAGTATTTGTATATATATATATATTTTTAATATGACTTTAAATTAATTTGATACCTACTATGTAAAACGATATGAATACGTTTTGTATATTAGAACTAAAAAATAATACTTTGAAATAATAGACTTACTAAACAGTAAAATTTAAAGCTATGTAGATAAATTTCCTAAAACTAAGTTGAAATGAAAATGGTAAAAGTTTAGTCAGTCTCATGTTAGTGTTTATCATATTAAATCTACAAAAGAAATTTTTAAGTGGGAATACTAATAATCCAAGTTACCATATAGATATTATAAGTTAGTAGATTCATAAACTAATGAGAATGTATATAATTTTAATAAACTATGCTGATTTCTGCAGATATTTAAGAAAATACAAGTGAGTTTTCGAGGTACATAGTTTACCAATTTACTTCCCAGCTTTATCTTACTATAGGCAATGGTCTAAATCAAGTTAGGACATATACCTTGGAAATCATATTCATGCGACTAAATAACCTGGGGTTCACTCAGCCCAGTAGTTAGCGTGATGGGTATAAAATACCTGGGGCTTAATCAGCCCAGTAGTTAGCGTGTGGACTATATAATAAGCGGGGGCTCACTCAGCCCTGTGGTTATCGTGGTAGCTATAAAATAAGCGGGGGCACACTAAGCCCAGTAAACGTGGTGGGTAGAAAATAGCCTGGGGCTCACTCAGCCCATTAGTTAGCATAGTGGGTATAAAATAGCCTGGGGCTCACTCAGCCTAATACTTAGCATGGTGACTATGAAATAAGCGGGGGCTCACTTAGCCCTGTGGTTAGTATGGTGGCTATAAAATAAGCGGGGGTTCACTAGGCCCCACAGTTAGCGTGGTTGGTATAAGTTAGCCTGGGGCTCACTAAGCCCAATAGTTAGCATGTTGACTATAAAATAAGCAGGGACTCACTAAGCCCAATAGTTAGCGTGGTGTATATAAATTAGCCTGGGGCTTACTAAGTCCAATAGTCAGCGTGGTGATTATAAAATAAGCGGGGGCTCACTTAGCCCTGTGGTTAGCGTCCTGGTTATAAAATGTCAAGTCTGATTATATGTTTGTGGGTTCGATACTTGTGCGGTTTAGACGATGGGATTTCGAGTATTCAGAAAAGTCGAAAAAATCATGATGGTGCTCCATATCCTTATAAATATTATGTGTTTGAATATGATAAGTTAAGGAATCTATATCCGTAAAGAGTAAAACTGCATGATCTTTGTATGTTTTCTTTATAAAATTGTAATGAAAATCATATATAACTAATTTAGATAATTCTAAAATTGTGAACCCGACGTAAATAGGTCTATTCATTAAGATACTAGTTTTTAGTCGTTCTGCAGCGGTTAAATCTTCATCATATGTCTTGAATGATTTAAAAGTAGACGAAGCTATTAATTTTTTTAAAAATACATTTCCAGTATGAATTATTAAATCTAATTCACTTATTTCAAATTCTTAACGATAGTCACATAGCATTGGAAAGTGTTTCATAAAGTATACCATGACTCATGATTTTTCCTTCATATTTATTTATTGTCACTTATTGTAGATCCTATTTTATAATTTACGTTAAAATTTTTCATTCATTCCTATCATTTTCTGGGTACTCTGTATATATTTTTTAGGTGCGTATTGTTAGTCTAAATTTTATCGAAGGTATTTCTGTGATAATATAGGTGAGGTAGCGCATTGTGTAATACAGTGTAATGCTGTATAATTAATGTGTATTTTAACTATAATCTCTGTTTTAACAAGACTTGTATCGAATTAGATTCATTAACCTATTTAATTAAAACCAATCTCCTATCGCAAGAATTCTTAAGGATATCTCTTAATTACTATTTTTAATTTTATTTCTTAGTTATTATTTTTTATTGAATACTTAATAAAGCATATATAACGAATCGAGTTGAATGTTTAGGAATAAATTGTGCGTTCTTAAGTCATTTCGAAACAGGCTCCTTCAAACAGACCCCTTCACGAAACTTTTAACCCTAAAACAGGACACTTCACACAACGTTTCGTATTAACAATAGGCCTTTCACAAGCATACTAATGTATATACTTTTAATAGGATTTTAAAATGTTAAACGATATTAGATCTAAATATAAATCATTTTTTTTTTTTTTTTTTACATTCAGTGAATAATTCTAGTCAAAATTCACGCATGTTCGAGCCTGTTAGTTAAATATGACAATACTCCTTCAACGGCATAGTTAAAAGACTAGAAAATTACTAAGCTATAATTACATTTTACAAGTATTCGAATACTACTATTTTAAAAGTATAGCCTATAGAGGGTAAGAGTGAAAAATTCTAAAAATAATCTTGCTCACCCATATGAATTGTATATAGGAGCTTGTATAATATAAAAATAAATTTCATGTATCGTCCCATCATGCTGTGTGACTCATCGCATAAATTGTTAGTATGTATTTTTAAAATAATTATTTTAAAAATAAATTAGAGGAAACATGCAATAATACCTATTCTTTTTGCCTACCTATTCCTTTTTGCCTACCATACATATTGAAAAAATACATTAATATTATATCTATTCATATATTATAACTTTAAATATATAAAGTAAGGATACTTACCTAGATCTCACAACCAACTCATACACTTGCTTTTGGGAGAAATGAATTGAAATGTATTCATATCAGTAAATCTTATATAGAATGTTATCGCAATCAGTCACGTGATGTTACTAATCTATAGATTAACGATAAGATAATGGACTTGTACTGAAATCATTTCTGGTCTGTTGCTATACAAGTAGCACGCATGTTTTTTCATGCTGTAGTCATATATTGAAGACGGGATTGCAAGTTTGTGAATAAGGTAAGATTAATTTATGTATATATTTTAAAATGTTAAACGATATAAATATTAGATCTAAAAATAAATCATTTTTACATTCAATGATTAATTCTAGTCAAAATTCACGCATTTCAAGCCTGTTGGTTAAATATAACATACACTAATAAGATTCGTTGATGATTCATTTTCTCATATAGGCAATAGTAGCAATCATTTCACATACTACAAGTGTAAAGTATGCAAAATTTATGATTCTGCTTTATAATACCTATTCATTCTGTATTCTACCCTATGCTTTATCCATAACGTTATAATATCCCGTGGTTTTAAGAGATAAGCGAACACGTTTAGTTCTTTTAAGACATGCATGCAGTCGATCAAATTTGGATGAATTCCAGTACATTATGGTTTAAATATTTATGTAAGATACATTTTTTTTCAATATTAAAAACAAAAATTTTTTAAATAATGCCCTAACTAAATAGTACAATATATATTTTATAAAAACAAAGTCAAAAGGTTAGTTATTCATTCCTCAAAAGAAGTTTTTAAGTTAAAATACTAAAAACTCAATTTAGTATAATTTTTCTATACAAAAAAAGCATAGACTAATGTAATTTAGTTTTATATTATTTAAAATTTAATTCCTATATTTTATAGGGACTCCTGTATATTTTTTACCCTAAGCTGTATCAAGTTCATTTAAACACAGGTACA
Organism: Maratus michaelseni; assembly: GCA_963931845.1. Classification (NCBI taxonomy): domain Eukaryota; kingdom Metazoa; phylum Arthropoda; class Arachnida; order Araneae; family Salticidae; genus Maratus; species Maratus michaelseni. The sequence continues at coordinate 47,722 of CAWVPG010000072.1, read as the reverse complement.
TTTAAACAGATTCAAATTCCTTTAAACCCGTCTCTTATACTCAAAATTCTTAAGGGATATTTCTTATTTTACAATGAATACACAGTGAAGCCTTTTAAAACTTAACAGATTTTAGTATATATCACCATATGTATATATGAAGAGTAGCACCTATATAGAACTACACGAAATAATTCGTATACATTGACGGTTTTAAATAGTTCATTTACCTACAAAAAATGTGTCAGAAATTACGAGTCTCAGGTATTTCTTATCGCGGAGTGACTCATTATCGCATACGGGGTGAAATCAAAGCAAGATCTTCGCTTATCTGATAATATGACTCATTATGATTCAGCGATATGCATGTTGAGGGGGAACATTCAAATCTTAGTTGCAGTTATAAATATGTATTTTAAAGCATAATCATTCGAAAATTCAATTATTTTTCATGAAATGATCTACCCTATTTTACAGACTTGTATGATAAATTTGGTGAAACATGAATCTTTTTTCTAAAAACTATATTTTGAACGTTATACTAAAAATGTGTTCGTGTAAAACCTATTTTTTACATTGCATGAATTCGTATTCATTTGAGATTAGTACTCTATTTCTTAAAATATCTGTGGAATCATAATATTTTTACAGGGTATATTGTGAAGGGAGGCCTTTTCATTCAAACAGCGGACCTTGCATTTTCATGGAAGGTGAGTATCCCTTGTATTTCTGTCGCCATAATATAACATGAATCTATTGAATTTATTTTGTGAAGGTAGCTTAATATCTATAACTATGTGTTTTGAACATATCGACGCGCAAGCTGTACTTTTAGCCTAACTTGAATTGAAAAAAAAAAAAAGGCGAAAGTGTAAATTATCTGATTTTATGAAGGGATCTTATGCATAATTGGAATTTTTGTGAAGGATGCTTTTTTATTCCAAAAGGGAACCCCTACAGTTTTTGTGAAGGGTGGTTTTTATTTGAATAGGGCATGTATCTAATTTATTTTATGAAGGGGCCCTATAGTCTAATGCGAGTTCACACTTCGAAGGGTCCCTGTATTTTGAACCTATCGATGCGTAAGCTGTACTTTTAGCATAACTTGAATTGAAAAAAAAAAAAGGTCGAATAGGGCATGTATCTCATTTATTTTATGAAGGGGCCCTACAGTCTAATGCGAGTTCACACTTCGAAGGGTCCCTGTATTTTGAATCTATCGATGCGTAAACTGTACTTTTACCCTAACTTGAATTGAAAAAAAACAGGGTAAAGTGTAAATTATCTGATTTTATGAAGGGTCCTTATGCATAAATGGATTATTGTGAAGGGTTCCTTTTTATTAAAAAGGGGATCTGTTCACTATTTTAATTAACTACGCACTAGCTGGTAAAATTATATTTTATTCACATAACATTTCAATGATGTTGGAAAGTGATTCATGAATTATGTCGCTACGCATGATTTTTCATTCTTGTTTATTTTATATATACGTTAAAATTCTTTTTGTACCAATCTGTATTTTTTGTGGAAAGTGATTCATGAATTATGCCTGATTTTACATACTTGTTTATTTACATATACGCTAAAATTCTTTTTATAGTACTCTATACTTTTGTAAGTGTGTATTGTTAGTCTATCGAAGGGCCCCCTCTGGGTAAAAAAGGGAGGGGGAGGGGGGAGCTATTCAGTTGAGTACAGTATCATTCATGCGGGACCTACTACAACCTATATCGAATTCATTAAAACGCGCCTGTTTGCCTCAAAAATGTTGAAGTCCGCCAATTAAAATTAATTAATGACCCTTTTTAATTACTAGCATCTACCATTTTACTGCACATGCAAACTGCGTACTCTCGTTGAGGGGAAAAAAAAATCTTGCCAAAATTTCTTAAGTTCTCCAATTAAAATTAATTAATGACCCTTTTTAATTAAATCATTATTGACTTTTAAAATTCACCTGTAATATACTCTAACATGTATAACAAATAGCCTACTCTCGTTGAAAAAATATTTGCTTCGAAAAATGTCTAAGTTCCTCAATTAAAATTAATGAATGACCCTTTTTAATTAAACCATTATTGACTTTTAAAATTCTCCTCTAACATGTATATCGAATACCCTACTCTCGTTGAAAAAATCTCGCGAAAATTTTTAAGTTCTGCAATTAAAATTAATTAATTACTATTTTTAATTAATATTTTTAATTAATTAATCATTTACTTCTACTGCATACACTCATAATCAAACTGCATACTCTCGTTGAAAAAAAAAAATTGCTATGAAAAATTTCTAAGTTCCCCAATTAAAATTAATTAAAATTAAAATTAATTAAACTTCTAATTCGCTAAAATAAATCCATTGAAACACACCTCGTATTCTAGTAGAAAATTCTCCGCGAAAAAAAAAAAATGGCCTCGAAAAATTTCTAAGTCCCGCAATTAAAATTAATTAACACTAATCCTTAATTAATCCCCTTATCTTAAGTAGTGGAGGAGGGCACTTTGAGAGGAGGAGGAGGGCACTTTGGGAGGTGGAGGGCACTTTGGGAGGAGGAGGAGGGCACTTCGGGAGGAGGAAGAGGAGGAGGACACTTCAGGAGGAGGAGCCCTCCTCCCTCCTCACTCCACACTCCACCTCCTGAGGCCGGAGCCCCATTTCTTCTCTACTTATGACAAATTCCAAGTTTCTGTAACAACTGTATCACATAAATCGCAATTTTAGAACGTTTTTTGATCCTGCACCCTTTTAAAATTCGAATTTTTAGAAAACTGTTCGGTGCGACCATCATTTACGTTTTAAAAGTAACAGCCATTCAAATTTCAAGTTTCTATCCCTAACAATTCCATAGTAATCGTAATTTAGAACGTTCTAAGAACACTTTCCGCACACATTTCACCCTTTAAATTGCGACTTTTTTTCGAAACCATTCTCAGCGAGCATTTTTTATCTTCAAAATAACCGGCATGCCAAATTTCACGTTTCTAGTCCTTTCAGTATCACAAAAATCGTAATTTAGAAAAGTATTCCTCCTGTATCCTTTTAAATTTCGAAGTTTAAAAAAAAAAAACTGTTCTGTGTGTGCATTTGCGTCTTAAAAGTAGCAGACATGTCAAATTTCAAGTTTCTATCCTTAACCATTCCATAGAAATCGCAATTTAGAATGTTTTTAGAACATTTTTCCCTCATTTCGTCCTTCTAAATTCTGAATTTTTTAGAAAATGCTCTTGAGCATTTGCATCTTTATATTATTATATTATAAGTAACTATCATGCCAAATTTTAAGTTTTTAACCCATTCAGTATCACAAAAAATCGTAAATTTTGAACATTTTAGAACGTGGCATCGACATAAAATATAGTTGCCATGATGGAGCAAGGACGGTCACCATCAATTTGAAATAGATTCGGTAGTTCCAGAAGTTACCCTCTACAAACAAACAAAAGTTACTTCTTTATAATACGTATTAGTATATGGATAAAACGATGAAACTATTCATTTCATGATTAACAGAGATTCAAAATTTGTCCCAGACGAAAATAATTTCTATCTGAGCCATTTCACAATTCCCTAATGGAGTAAGACAATCTTGTGTCCCAGATGTCAAGCACTTTTCTGTTTTTGTATTCCTATAAGCTGGTTAGTTGACTGGTATTTTCTGTATTACACATTTTTAAATCAGAAAACTTTGTAAAGTGCATTCCCTCTCCTCTTTTTAACACTTTCCAACATACTATATAGTTGAAAAGTGTTTATGAATTCGGTTTGTCAGTCTGTCTGTCCGTGCTCTAACTTGCATAAATATTTTCGGATTGCCATTCATTTGATATATGTTAATTAGGTTTACTATTCAAAGTTCATACAGAGTTTGCTAAATGAAAAATAAGGACTTTCTAAAGTTTATAAACAAGTTTTTAAAAAACAGTATATATGCTTACTTACATAAAATTTAATCACAAGGTTGAAATTTTACATAATAAAACATAATTACCCTTTCTAATTAATTAATTTTTTAATGAGCTACAAAATGAAAATAAATACAAAAAAAATATATAAAACAAACATTTTATTAGTTGGCTATCAATTGTTTTTTAGCATCAATTTCTTAGGACAGGGAGGATGGGGGTAATTTATCATGTTACTATCGTCAGATACCCAAAAATGTAGAAGAGATGATGTGATGAAGGAAAAAAACTTGAGCTTGACACAGGCTGAAATAAAAATCAAATTACGGTACAAAGATACGATTTAGGACCGAAAGGGAAACGAAACATGCAGTTCCAATGTCCAATCAGAAATTAGAGAATTATAACAAAGAAACCAGATTTTTTTTTTTTTTTTTTTTTTTTTTTTTTGAGCTGCCATACTTGGCGGATTATGAATGTTTGGCAATTTTTTTTTAAATATTTTACGGACTCTCGTTAAATATTCAGCTCACGTTAAAAAATAAGGACTTTCAATAAAAAATAAGGACTTTAAGGATCCTTATTAAGGACTATCGAAATGTAAGGAGTTTTTAAGGACTTTAAGGTCCGTATGAACCCTGCTATGGTATATTTAGTATTGAAAATAAAGTGGTGGCATTTATAGTTCATTTACAGGGACACTCAAAAGAATTCCGTTTCACTACGGTCTATGGGGAAAAGTCGTTTGCGGTTTATTTTAATGATGTTACACTATTTCCAACATATTGAAATTGATATCCAATTAATGGATTACTTATACTGACTGAAGTGCAGTACAAGAGGCTTACTATGGAATGCAGTGGACATAGCATTCACCGTTCATTTACAGAGACACACAAAAGAATTCGGTTACACTACTGTCTACGAACAATGATTGATTTTTTTTTTCTATTTACTGCAGATGATAATCCAAACACAAATACAGTGAAACTTCCATTTAACGAAGTCTCATCGTTACACTTCAAAACTTCGTTATGAAGGAAATTCGTTAAATAGAAATCAACTTAAATTCATGAAATATTTCCTTCAGATCTGACAAACATGTATTGGATTCAGAAGCATTTGATTCAGTTTCAATTATGTAACAGTCTTTTACAAAACAGTTGTGTACGGTCGATGAAAACACGTCACATTCCTAAGTTTTGGCTCAAGATTTCATCAGCTCTGATACACAGGTTCTGAAACTAATGTTTTCATTACATTGTCTTTTTTGTCTTTTTCGATAATGTACTTCAAGATTTTTTATTATTCCTTCCTTAGACTAATGGCTGAAGTTTAGAAGTTGTATTGGCATGAACAAAAATAACTTTAATGTTCTTTGATTTTAATTTTGAAGCACGTTCTTGTGGATGTACAGTCGTGGAAAAAAAAAACGGAACACCCCCCACTAACTCTGCAACAAATTATAGTAGAAGGACGTGACTGGTACCAAACGATTGGAAATAAAGTCTACTTTTAAGTGATGTATCTAAAATTTGCTTAAGGGGCCATCTACATATTAAAACCAGCCTAAACTTTAATTTTTTCAATGGCAACACCCACTTTTGACATGATATTTTAAATCTTCGGTTCAAACTATGCCTAGATACAAAATTTTAAGTCATTTGGATGATAAGTTTTTGAGTTATAAACATTCAAATTTTAGAGCTTCTAATGTTAAATTACATTTTCATATTTTTATTAATATCTCCTGAAATTATAATCCTAATGTGCTAACGTTTTGTTTGGTTATAAAACTCAAAAACCCAAACATAACTACGTCAAATTTGTAATTTTTAAAATTTTATAATATGAATTATAAATTATGAAATTAATATTCGAAAAAATTATGAATTGCAACCTACAATTTTTTTGATGGATTTATATTTATTATGTCCTGCTTTATGTGTATTCAAAATTTCAATTTTTTTTTCCAAGTAGTTTTCAAATTATGCTTAAAAAACGACAAAATGCTGCTTTAAGGGGCCGTCTATGATGTGCATTAAAGCATAGTTTGAATAGGGATGGGAGCGCTGCGACTCGAAATCCCGATTGACACCACTAAATTTTAATAGTATTTGTTACCTTATTCAAAGACAAAATTTCTGAAATTCTTTACGTTGGAGAATACTATTAAAATTTAGTGGTAAGAATCGATATTCGGGTCGGAGAGCTCTCATTCCTCTTTGAGAAAATATTATACTCATAGGTTGGGATTATAGTGACTTGATAAACTTAGAGATTAAGTCTGTCTTACACTATAAACAATCCGTAAACCGTATTTCAATGCTTCGTGATCTTACGTTAAACAACTCTGACAACGACCTGTGATTGTAGTAAGATATAAGATAGCGAGGCACCAGAACCCCAGCCTTTATTAGTATATATATATATATATATATTTCTTTTACTTTTTCAATGTCTGCTTTAAAATTTTTCATTAAAATTACGTAAAACGTATTTGCATGAGATATATGTTTTCATTTATGGAAAATAGTTTCGCTTTTATTTTTAAATTAATAAAGCTCATTTTTGAAAAATATGATCAGTTCTACCTTAGAAAAAACTTAATCATTTTTGTTACCTTTAAATGGATTTATAGCTTCTTTTCCAGTCTAATAAAGCTATATTGTTTTTTCTGCAGTATATATGTTTGAAGTGAAGTTTATTATAAATGCATATGTGTAGAGTATTTGCTGAAACAAAATGGCCCCACAATTAACTAAAGCAACGAAAGGCCAAATGATTGGCATGTGGCAAGCTGGAAGAAGTTTTCGTTATATAGCTGGGCATTTTCAAGTGTCTCTTCAAACTGTTTCAACATGGATTAATAGGTAAGGTTTATATTGGTAGTTTATTGCGAAGAAAAAATTACAATATTTCTTCTATAACTTTCGTATTTAAATCTATTCGATTAAACAGGCTAATTGAAAAAAAAATTACAAGTTATTTTTATGGTTTTCTGATAGGCAAGATTATTTCCTAATCGCTAGCAGTGTGCAAAAAAATCTAATAATAATAATTATAATAAAAAATAATAAATGTCACATGGCAAGTTTTCTTGCCAGGAGGCATTAATGAGTTAATTGTAAAATTTCAAATGAACTACCAGAATAGGTTTAATCATAGAATTAGTACCCCTATTCTGAAGGAGAATAACGGATGTAAAGTTATTCAGATATCTTTATAACATATATTTAGTTTTAGGTCTTCAAATAAATCGGAATGTAAATTCTGCGAACATATCTCAAAACAAGACACCCCCCCCCCTCCCCTCTCGCTACTAAAAAAAAGCAATGTCTGGATTTATTTTCAGAATAAAAAAACAATTTATCTGCGTTTTTTTTTTGTTATTTTTACTTTGTTTCATTACGCTGCTTTATACTATTTTTTTTTAATTCTAAATTTTGTATCTGTCAATATTATTCACGTTTCTGCCAATAAACTAAAGAAAAGGCGAGTTAAATAGATGCAAAATCTGAGAAAAAGCATTATAAAAGCACCTGTAAAATTCCAATAACATTTACATATTCTAAGACTATTTTAATTACAAATAATCTTATGGTTTTTTAATCCCTTCGTGACGAGAGTCTATTACAGAATTTTTAATAATTTACCACCGGTTTTTCAAAACAGAAATTTTCGTCTAATTGAATTGCGGAAATGCTAAGATATAATAAGGCAAAGCTTGCAATAAAAAATAACTGGTGGGAAAAATCGAGGATTCTGAGCATCTTATGCGTCACGCATACGTGTCGCTCGTCCCCAAGGGGTTAAAATCGGATAATTCAACACTTGTAAACATTATCTAACAGCATATAACAATAACCGAAACTTATTAAGTGAGTAAAATGGTCATATCGGTAAAACATAATACATTAAAAGGTTACATTCTGCAGCATTTCAACAATCGAGTACCGAACTTCAATTTGGATACAGCCCCTTAAATATGCTCATTATAAAGTAATTAATTTCTCAGAAACTAATCGTAGGAATTTAATGAAATTTGGTATCTAGGCATAGTTTGAACTGCAGATTTCAAATATGTTGTCAAATTTGGGTCTTGCTATTGAAAAAAACAAAGTTTGGGTGTGTTTTTATATGTACATGGCCCCCTAAGCAAATTTTATATACATCACTTAAAAGTAGACTTTATTTCCAATCGTTTGGTATCAGTCACTTCCTTCTACTATAATTTGTTGCAGAGTTAGTGGGGGGTGTTCCGTTTTTTTTTTCCACGACTGTACAAAGCAGTTGTCTATCAGCAATGGTAGTTCAGAATGGTAACTGTCGGACTCTAATTGATACTTTTTGCTTCAATGTATTTGACGCCATTGCGTCACTGAATCTTCTATATCACTAAATGTAAAAAGAGAATTTTGACTTTCCCCAACTGTCAGCGCTGGAGTCTCGGTGTGGGAGAGTAATGATAGCAAGTGTTTTTCTTAGTGTGAAAAAAATGGTTTTATTTAACACCAAGCAGAGTAGAAATTATTTAAATGTGTTCATTTTCATACAATCCGCTGAAATAAACTCACATATCCATCGCAACAGTAACCTCTTAGTTTGGATTCTGTACACTTACAAAAGTAGAATAAACTTCGTTATATAGAATATATTTTTCGTAATATGGAGATTAATTTACATGCTAATGGTGTTCAAAGTCAAAGTTCTGCAGAAAATTTCGTTAAGTTAGAAAATTTCGTTAAATAGGGACTTCGTTAAAGGGAAGTTCCACTGTAATTATATTCTTGAATAAATAACGTGGTCACGTAATTAAAAATTCTCTCCCACACATCCATCCAATCAAAATTCTCTGAAAAACTGTAAACCGAACCCTCTCAGGAAAGACTTTAGTAAACAACCCAGTACCAGAATCCTCTCTCCAAACCAGGGGGGGGGGGGGGGGCGCCTACCTATTGTGCAATACGTGAGGTGCGCACATGCACCATGATAATAAAGACACAAAGCATTTTAAACGAGGAAGAAAGATTTAACAATGCATATTATTATACTTTAATTTAATTTAAATTAATTATTCTACACTCTCAGAAATAAAACACTCAATTTTGACGATTCCGCAATCCTCAGGCCTCATTTCGTTATTTTTTGCAGTCATTTCGTCACAGAGTCACGTGGTTTTTGACGAAACGCGAATCCTCAAATATCTGACGAAACTGTTTCCTCGCTGTCAAAAATAAAACTCTCATTTTTGACGGTTCCGCAATCCTTGAGCTATAATATTTCGTCATTTTTGACAATCATTTCGTCTCAAAATTAAGTGATTTATAATGAAATGGAAAATCTCAAATATTTGATAAAAATGTTTCCCCATTCCCGGCCAGATTATTTTTGTTGTTACAAAATCGTTCAAAAATAAATAAATAAATAAATAAATAAATAAAAATAAAAAAAAATACACGAAAGTACCAATCTTACAATATATTAATGAAAACAGAAACAAAAATAATTTCATCCTTGGGGGCCGCTATAACACGAAATTACTAAATTTCTACTTTATTTTGTATATCTGATAATTTGAGTCTATCCTTTTTGTAACTTTAACATTTTTGTAACGATTTTATGCATTTCTATTGCCTATTCAAAGATAATTTTTTCTTAAGTTACAGAATTTCGTTTAAAAGGCTTAAAAAATTCTTCTGAAGTTACAGAATTTCGTTAAAAACGCTTAAAAAATGCTTCTAAAGTTAGAGAATTTCGTTAAAAACTGTTAAAATAGTAAAATGCGAACATCATTTGGTCCATTTTCGACCGAAAGCAACAACCATTTTCCCAATGGTTTAAAAAAAAAAAAAAATCCAAATTTTAGGAGCTTTTTTTTATTTAAGAAATATATTCATATAACAATCAAATTTAAAATATGCATAACTGATCTCTTTCCCCTCTATTATAAACAGTAACGTGTTAAAATCTTATCTAAAATTGATGAACTCTTCTCTAATATACACTTCAAAATTTGTTATTTCTGACCAACAAATTTACTGGATCATATTCTAATCATTCATTGAACAAAGAAAATTTTTCTAATAAATTATATTAATCAAGTCATACTCTAATTATTTCTTAACCATAGAAAAACCATAATAATAATAATAATAATAATCTAGCCTTATTAATTAAAACATGCAGAAATTATAACAGCACCGATAAAAATACTTCTCAAAATATTAAGACACATCAACATCCTATAGATACATTTAAAATCAAATTCATCCGAGGTCCTGCTGGCGTAGGACGCAGAACAGCGATTTCCCACACCGAAGATAGCGCGTTTGAAGACTTGAGAAATGCTTCTAACTTTTTAACCCTGTCAATTACAGATGCTTCTAAAATCGTCAATAGATGGGGGCACCACCAATCTTTTTTTGCACTTTCTTTCGAACAAGCAATTTGACGAAATCAATTTCCTCAGTTTTTTGAGGAAAGAAATTTACTCGATTTCACGAAATATTCGCTCGGAGCATTTCCCAGGAAACAGTTTCGTCAAAAACGAAGAAAATTTCGTGAAATTTGAGTATCCATTTCTAACAATGTAGAATTTTTAACTAAGTTATTTTATACGTTTACTTCAAATAGATTACTTATATGTTATTGTTCTTTGAAATTAATATTAATGAATTAATTTTAATTCTGACCACAAAAATCTGATGTGAAACTTACAAAAAAAAACTTGAGCAATTTTTAGCATTGTATCCAATTTTAGATATCACAGAGGCTGGATTGAGAATACTTCTTACTGTTTTATTGAAACCTCCCCCGCCTCCACATTCCAAACACGTGACATGCTAGCTGTCTAGAGCGAAAAAAAATGGCGTTTTCTGTGCATGAGATAGAAAATGCCTTTTTAAACTAGGTTCTTCCATTAAAAGTACGAGAGAAGGGGAAGATCACTGCTTGCCGCGCACGAATAGGGGAGAGGAAGACAAAAAATGCCCTTTTTTTATCATTTCTTAGACCAATATCTGTTTAAAAAAACAACAAAAAAAACGCCAGATTATATAACTTGGTCGTCAGTGGCGACCGCATTTATCAAACATTCCCCAGGCTGATTCTTCTGGCATTATTAGAGACAGGATAAGTAGACCTTTTCAATATTACACGCTATTATTTAACCTTCGGTCTGGCGCACAGTTCTAAATGGCGTTCCAGGGAGGACGGGGGCGTAATATTTGCACTTCTAGACGACCATTTAAGGAACATAAAATCCGAAATTTTTCGGGGGTGGGGGGAAACGCTGGATGGTATTTGAATACTCCGGAAAGGTATGACCCCTTCCTTCCATCCCTGAATTCATCGCTCACTATAAAAGCAAAGTCAGGATATGTTTCTGCTTTTAGTATTCCTCGGTTAATATGATACAGACCCTCATAGCATGCACAGTCACAGTGACGTCATTGTGACGTCAATGTGAGTCACGTACGTCACGTCACATCTGTGACCAAAATGCCACCACTTTGTAACGTCACACTGTGACCAAAATGTGAACGTCTTGGAGATCTAAAGAAAACTTAAAATAAACTTTAGAACATCTTATAACATAAAGAAAATTACTTTTTGACAGCTTTAGAAATTTTTGTGACGTTGCAATGACGTCACTGCAAGTCACATAAGTCACGTAAAACCTATGACCAAAATGCCAACACTAAGTAACTTCACGGTGTGATCGGAGAGTGAATTTGGAAAAAAAAAATTCATAAAATATAGATTTGAATTATGTCATGTACCTAAATCATTAATAAAAATATTGTCACACACTATTTAAATATATTGAGTATTTCCAATATAAAATAATAAATAAATATCTGTCTACATATATGAGGCAGATAATTTTTTACAATTTTCATTACCATTTTCATGAAATTTAACAAAATATACTATATAATACACAGGTAAAAATCCTTAAATAGAAATTTAGTTATTTATCGAGTTATAAGCAATTCGTGTCACGTGACGACCAGTTTTTCTTCTGTCTTTCACTGTCACGTCGGATATTCAAATCAAAACGCCGACTTTGATATTCTTTTCTGAAAGATCTTCTGCTTTTAACAAAAAATGGAAAAGGTTTTTCAATAACATAGTTTCTGAACAAAACACGAGCCAATTTCGTGTATTTCCGAGCAAAAATGAATTAAAAACATGTTATAAAGTATATGTCATTCCTATAGCAATTTATCCAAAACTGGCCAGTGCTTAGTAAGATGTCACCTCTATTAAATATATTGCTCTTTTCGATAGAGTATAAAAAATAAAAAATTTGTACTTAGGAAATTTGATTGCAATTTAAATTTATATCGAAATTACTTTATAAAGCCTATTAAATCAATTATTATTTAAAATTTATCTTTACTTTTGACGTCTAAAGCAAATGCAATGGATTAAAAAATATATATAAAAATGTAAATTTTCACAGCTTATTTCTAAGAATACAAAACTCTCTCATATAAAAAAAGAATATTATAGCATCATTAGAAGTTCATTTTTCAGCCATATAAATTATAAAGGTTTTGAAATGTCTTTATTAGCTCACAGGCTATCAAAGCCTGAGAGCTAATGTGCCCGCCCGTTCTGTATGTATGTATGTATGTATGTATGTATGTATGTACGTATGTACGTACGTAACGCGATAACTCGTGATAGAATTATCCGTTTTGCTTCAAATTTTGTTTACAGGTTCATTCTAATAAGGCGCTTCCCTGATTAGTTTTGGGAGTTCATTGGTTAAGTATAAAGGGGGGTTAAACCCCCCCTTTAAACCCCCCCCTTAATTTAGATAAATGGGTTTTTCATGCAGAAGTATCCGTTTTTCTTCAAATTTCGTATATAGGTTCATTGTGATAAGGTGGATCCCTGATTATTTTTGGGAGTTCATTAGTTAAGTATAAAGGGGGGAAATGGGGGGCTAACCCCCCCCCCCTTAATTTGGATAAATGGGTTTTTCATGCAGAATTATGCGATTTTCTTTAAACTTTGTATATAGGCTCATTGTGGTAACGCACTTCCCTAATTAGTTTTGGGTGTTCATTGGGTAAGTATAAAGGGGGGTAAACGGGGGGCTACTCCCCCTTAATTTAGATAAATGGGTTTTCATGCAGAATTATCCGATTTTCTTCAAATTTTGTATATAGGCTCATTGTGATAAGGCACTTCTTTGATTAGTTTTGGGGGTTCATTGGATAAGTATAAAGGGGGGAAACGGGGGGCTACCCCCCCCCTTAATTTAGATAAATGGGTTTTTCATGCAGAATTATGCAATTTTCTTTAAACTTTGTATATAGGCTCATTGTGATAAGGCACTTCCGTAATTAGTTTTGGGTGTTCATTGGGTAAGTATAAAGGGGGGTAAACGGGGGGCTAATCCCCCTTAATTTAGATAAATGGGTTTTTCATGCAGAATTATCCGATTTTCTTCAAATTTTGTATATAGATTCATTGTGGTAAGGCTCTTGCCTGATTAGTTTTGGGTTTTCATTTGTTAAGTATAAAGGGGGGGAACGGGGGGGGCTCACCTCCCTTAATTTAGATAAATGGGTTTTTCAAGCAAAATTATCCGATTTTTTTCAAATTTTGTGTATAAATTCATTGTACTAAGGCGCTTGCCTGATTAGATTTTGGGGGTTTATTGGTTAAGTATACAGGGTGGGAACGGGTGCTTATCCCCCCCCTTAATATAGTGTCGATTTCTTTATTTTTCGAGTGGCATTATTCTTTGAAAAAATAGCATAATATACAATTAGTGTAAATAGCCTGTGAGCTCAATGCCCTCAGTTTAACTGGGCAGTTTTCTTTTTTTATTTAAATTATTTTCTTCCTATATCATTTGCGGTAAAGTTGGAAACATCTGCTAGCTGTTATTTTGTTGTGTTTAAACAATACTGCGCGCGCATATTGAAGGCAGACGATTTTTTCTCATTCGAAGTTAGGATAGGATTAGCGTGTGTTGCGTTTTTTTAAGTTTGTAGATTTATACTGTGTAAGTAAATTAACGTTTTAAAGTGAACAATCTCCATTTTAAAGTAAACCATCCATTTTAACATCTCCCTGTGTCTAGCCGGGTGCGTTCATAAGGCCTGGGTGATATTTGATTTCTCAGATCTATGAACACACCTCTCTGCTGGAATAATTTGAAAATTATTGTAGTGGATGTACAGTTAATTTTTCAATGAAAGGGAAGCAGATAAGGAGCATTCAACAGTAACACCTTTACCTATAGATCAGCAGGTAACTTTTAATGTCTTCGCAGTTTTGTTAATAGTGCATGTTTAGTACTAGTACATTTAATATTGCATTATTTAAAAGTTAAGATGTTTAAATTTTATTTTAAAAAATCAGTTGTATTAAATTTTATCTTTAATGTTTTAAATTTTTTTAAATAGACTATTTGGAAAAAAGCTTAAAGTATTTACTAACAATATGTATTCTAAATGTAAAGTGTTATGTAAAAGGAGGAATTTATTTAATGTTTTGCGTTTCTTAGTTCAATTTTCATAGTTATTCATTATAATTAAAAACATCGCAATTTTTAAAACTATTAATATTTGATTTGCAATATAATAATTTCGTTGCTAGTGTAGGTTTCCAGAAATAATTTTCCGGTATATTTGAAAAAAAAAATGTGACATTTTAATGCATTGAATAATTTATTTGTCGAGATATGTCAATGTTAGATGCACAAAAATAATAAATATTGATGAAACAATAAAATAACTGTTTAGTTAAGGTAATTTTTCCAGCTGTGTTATCGAATGTTTTTACTGTAAAAATTGATATTTAAGTTCTGCATTTAGTATTCTATCAAAAAATATAAATAAAATAATTTGTAAAGAAAAAAAATATATAATTGTTTTTGCATTTATGATCTTAAGTTCTATATTTCATTTACAACGAAAACTGTTTTACTGCTTGATACAATGTTTATTATTTAATAATATCGCACAATAGGTATATCTATTATTTAAATTGATTCCTAATATAAATTTTTCCGAATGCTTATTTGAAAATGTATACTTATATTTTCTTTAAAGTTGTTCTCAAATCCAAAATAGCTAATTTCTGGCATATTTCTGAATTCATTTTTATTCGGAAATACATGAAATTGGCAGATGTTCTTATTCAGAAAAGGGTAGATGTGCCAGTAATGGACCGCCTTCCAGTAATGGGACACCTTCAATGTTTTTGGTTTATAAAAAAATAACCAATAAAAATTCAGCTTTATTTATTTCATTAATATGCTATCTTTAAATTCTAGTTTTAAATGCAATCATAATATCAATTATCTATTACTTTTTGTGAGGTGTCCATTACTGGAGTTTAGGGTGTTTTGATTTATTTCTGTTATTTACAATTAAATTTAGATTCACATTGGGAAATGTGACTATGAGCATGGTTAAATATTGTTGGTAGAGTAATATAATATTAAAAAATGTTGAATATAACAATTATAACTATTAATTAAAAAATAATTGTTAAAGAAATTCCTTAAGGGTATCCATTACTGGCACATCTACCCTATATATAATCGAATGGCGTTATCCATTTTTTGGTAACGGCAGATGATGTTTCAGAAAACACTATCAAAGTCAGTGTTTTGAATCAAATTTCCGACGCGCAGCGTCAGAAACGGGTAAAACGTGACCGACATTGATCTTAAGTATTACATTTATCTAAAAATGGAATACGCTATTCATTCCAAATAGCTTTAATAATCAGGCATGCAAGTGCCATGCGTTTAAAAGTTTGTTCATAAATGTGTCAGAAAGTTTCGTGTTAACCGGTTTCTCAATCAGATGCAAAGTTTTAATTTGAATACGAGTTGCATCAATAATAAAAAGAAAACTGCCCAGTTAAACTGAGGGCATTGAGCTCACAGACTATTCACACTCATTGTATATTGTACTCTTATTTCAAAGAATTTGAAATATGCCCTCGAAAAATAAAGAAATCAACAATATATTAAGGGGGGGTCATCCCCCTGTTACCCCCTCATAGTTAACTAATGAACTCCTTAAACTAATCAGGGAAGTGTCTAATTACAATGAATATACATACAAAATTTGAAGAAAATCGGATAATTCTGCATGAAAAACTCATTTATCTAAATTAAGGGGGGATTAGCCCCCCTTTCCCCCTTTATACTTAACCAATGAACCCCCAAAACTTTTCAGAGAAGCGCATTATCACAATGAACCTATATACAAAATTTGAAGAAAATCGGATAATTCTGCATGAAAAACCCATTTATCTAAATTAGGGGGGTGCTATCCCCCCTTTCCCTCTTTATACTTTACCAATGAACCCCCAAAACTTTTCAGAGAAGCGCATTATCACAATGAACCTATATACAAAATTTAAAGAAAATAGGATAATTCTGCATGAAAAACCCATTTATCTAAATTAGGGGGGGTTAGCCCCCTCTTTCCCCCTTTATACTTAACCAATGAACCCCCAAAACTATTGACAGAAGCGCATTATCAAAATGAACCTATATACAAAATTTAAAGAAAATGGAATAATTCTGCATGAAAAACCCATTTATCTAAATTAAGGGGGATTAGCCCCCTCTTTGCCCCTTTATACTTAACCAATGAACCCCCAAAACTATTCAGAGAAGCGCATTATTCCAATGAACCTATATACAAAATTTGAAGAAAATCGGATAATTCTGCATGAAAAACTCATTTATCCAAATTAGGGGGATTACCCCCCCTTTCCCCCTTTATACTTAACCAATGAACCCCCAAAGCTATTGACAGAAGCACATTATCAAAATGAACCTATATACAAAATTTGAAGAAAATCGGATAATTCTGCATGAAAAACTCATTTATCTAAATTAGGGGGGGGATCCCCCCTTTCCCCCTTTATACTTAACCAATGAACCCCCAAAACTATTGACAGAAGCACATTATCAAAATGAACCTATATATAAAATTTGAAGAAAATGGGATAATTCTGCATGAAAAACCCATTTATCTAAATTAAGGGGGGATTAGCCCCCTTTCCCCCTTTATACTTAACCAATGAACCCCCAAAACTATTCAGAGAAGCGCATTATCACAATGAACCTATATACAAAATTTGAAGAAAATCGGATAATTCTGCATGAAAAACTCATTTATCTAAATTAGGGGGGTTACCCCCCCCTTTCCCCCTTTTATACTTAACCAATGAACCCCCAAAACTATTGACAGAAGCACATTATCAAAATGAACCTATATACAAAATTTGAAGAAAATGGGATAATTCTGCATGAAAAACCCATTTATCTAAATTATGGGGGGTTAGCCCCCCGTTTCCCCCCTTTATGCTTATCCAATGAACCTCCAAAACTAATCAGGGAAGCGCCTTATCACAAGGAACCTATAAACAAAATTTAAAGTAAAACGGTTAGTTCTATCAAGAGTTATCGCGTTACGTACATACATACATACATACATACATACATACGTACGTACAGAACCGGCGGGCACATAAGCTCTCAGGCTTTGATAGCCTGTGAGCTAAAAATGATTGCCGATCCAATCCTTATCGTTGATCTTATCCGTATTTGATGAAATCTTGTTATCCGAGTCTATGCGAAATCATTTATCAGGTTCAGTCGGGTTGTGGGATTACAGATTTTTTGTTGTTGTTGTTGTTGGGTTAGGGTAAGAATACGGGTTGAATCAAAATATAGTTTCAGTCAACCATCATTCATGTTCAAGTTGACATTCAATCATGTTCAAGAAGTATATAACCGGATTCGTGTATGACTCTAGATCCGAGCTGACATCAGAAATTGTATCGTAACACAATTTCTGATAAAATCTGGTTACTCGGTCGTATGCAAGATTCTATTCCAAACAAGACTTACAGTAAAAACATTTTACCCGACTCGGGTCAGATCGGGTTCACGAAAATCAGGTCACACGACAACTAATCGAAATCTATTCTGTAGCCAAACAAATCCAAAAAGATCGATCCGAAGTTTCTGGATTGGATTCGGGTAAAATCTGGTCACCCGACCCGGTGCAGTGTCGTCACAAACTTGAACCATAAAAAAATTTGATCCGAACAATCCGTATAGGATTCGGGTAAAATCTGGTCACCCTATCCGATGCAGATTCGTCACATTTTTCACATTTAAGTCGCACGGTGACTTCACAAAGTAGTCACATTGTGAGGTCACAGAAAGCCTTGAAAACGGCCATAACGACCTCGCATTTACGTCACAATGACTTCACATCGACGTCACGACGACGGTCACAAAGTCACAGTGTGACTTCACAGTGACGTCGCCGTGACGTCACCATGCCTTACGGGGAGGGACTGATTCCTTTGTAATGCTTGGCATTTTCTGAAATTTGTGGCATAGTTAACAAAATCGTAATTATAAATTATTTCATTATTAATTATGTTTAAAGATTAAAAGTAAGTTAAATTGTAGGCACTTAATAGTTTAACATACCTGACGATTTCTTCGAAGCAATTGTTTTGTCTAGTTTGTCCCATACAGAAAATTTCACGAGCCGTCCCGAAGAAGAGCTATTGCTGACACCACTTTGATTACAATCATCATTTGACTCATCCGTGTTTGCCTTACTTCGCTGTTTTTGTGTCCAGATGTCGGCTATTAAACTTGTACAGTCCTTCTTAACTGACTGGGCAGAAAGTTCATTTGAAAACGGAGCTAATTTGAATCTCGGATCCAAAAAAGTAGCCAACGCAAGGGATTTATTGTCTTCGATATTACACATTCTTATATTTATTCCCTTAAGAATTTCGTCTATTACACATTTTGCAATGGATCCAAATTCTTCTTCTTGCATAATATCACACACTGACCTTAAGCCATTTGTTAAAGGGATTATAAGACTTCCTGTGATATAAAGTCCTTCACAAATCTCTTCTGTTACTTCTTCAAATGGTTCAAGTACAGTACTAAGTTCCTTACAGGCTGTCCATTCGTCTCCCGTTAGAATTGGCAAATCTTCGTTTATTGATGCTATTGTTGTTTTAATAGCATCTTGTAATTCAGAAAAACGTTGGATCATGTAAAATGTGGAATTCCACCTTGTAGAATCTTCTTGGACCAATTTTTTCGGTTCCAGATCAAATGTCATCTTCTGAGCTAAGTTGAGTTTTTCCGAACTAGAGGAATTTCTTTTAAAATAATCGACAATTTTTTTTATCTTATCGGTCAGTTCTTTTGCAGCTTTCAAAGCATCTTGTAAAATTAAGTTTAATGTGTGTGCGAAGCAACTAAAATGTTCTACTTGAAGTTCTTTTGTTACTTCATCTTTAAAGTTGCAGGCATTATCTGACACTATTACAGATACTTTGTCACAAAGTTTAAAATTTTGTGCAAAACATTGTATCAGTTCAGACAAATCCGCACTTGTATGAGACACTGGCAGTAATAAACACTCCATTAAAATTGATCTTAGTTCAAAAGCCTCGGTGATGTAATGTGCTGTGACAACCATATAATTATTTAGATTTTCTGACTTCCAGATATCAATGCTTAAACACACACTTTTAACTGCCTGTAACTCATGACGAGCTGCATGCAGGCATTTATCGTATTCAGCAGGAATCATGATGTTTGTTACAGTTTTTTTGCTAGGTAATTTATAGGAAAGATTCAAACCATTTACAAAATTTATAAATGCTTCGTCTTCCACTATTGAGAATGGATGATAATGTTTTATGAACAATTGTAGCAGTAATTTGTCTAATTTCTGAGATTCACTTAATTCTTTAGGCGGGAATATGAGGGAATCCATTGAGTTATTTGACGGTAAATCCACTTCATTCTCTGAATTATTTTCAGAATGTGCTTTTGAAGAAACAGAGAATTGACTTTCACTTGGAGCAGTGTAGACTTTCACTTGGTTCTCTTGACTTTCACTTGGAGCTAACGCAAGAGAACTCGATGGAGACAAAGGGTTATCACTATCATACAACATATGAAGATCATCATCTTCAATATTTTCGGTTTTAATTTTCTTACTTTTTGGTAAAAGGACGTCTTTATGACGTCTTTCATAATGTTTTTTTAAATTAGTTACAGTTGCCCGAAAATTTAAACATTGTCCGCATCTATTGCACTCTGCAACTTTTTTCCCCTCATCTTTTATAGTAAAGTATTGCCACAAGATACTTGTTCTAGATTTTGTAGGCTTGCTTTTGGACATGTTAAAAAAAAAGTAACAATTTGTCCAACTAAAATCAATACTCAAAATATGTTCACACCATCCACCCAACTTACGAATGTGACAAAAAAGAAAAAAAAAACTATTTCTCTATGTTCAGGTTTAAAAGGAATATATTTTAGGTGACTTCTTCTCATCAGCTGTACATAATGTGCAGTCTGAGCTAGTCCAAACAACCTACGAAAATGGACTGTTATGTGCTACACTAGTAAATAAGGATTGACTTAAACACTTAGTAAAAATAATAAAATTAATTTCAGTATATTCAGCTTTGAAAATAATAATATACTCCGGGTCAAAAAGAAAAGTTTCTTCTTCTAAATTAAACTTGTCCAGAGCAAATTTCAGCGTTCCAATACAAGAGAATGCAACACTGAACCTGTGTTATTCCATATACGATATATATATACTAAAATAGACTGCTATGTTAATAAATGGTTCTATGCTCTGGTTATAATAAATGGTTCTATTATATATAACTAATGGTTATATATAATAAAAATAACATAACTGATTTCGGTATATTCAACTTTGAAAAAAAAAAACGTATTTCAGGTCACAAGTTCTGTTTCCAAATTTAATTCTTGACCCCTGAAAATTTCAACGTTCATTAACACTTAGTCTGAGTCATCCCATAACCCACGAAAATTGATTGTTCTGAACTCCTAATTAATGAATATCGTGTCAAACGTTACACTTAGTAAGTAAAAATACAACTGATTTCAGTATATTCAGCTTTGAAAATAATAATATACGCCAGGTCATAAAAAGATTTTTTCTTCCAAATTTAATCCTTCTCCGGTGAAAATTTTAGCGTCCAATACCACAAAATACAACAATGCAGCACTCACTACTCAGTCCATGTATACCGCACGAAAATGGACTGGTCTGTGTTTTTAATAAATGGTTATCGACTCAGGTGGTTATATCTAGTAAAAAGAATACAACTGATTTAGCTTTGGAAAAACATAATTCAGGTCACAAGTTCTTCTTCTCCCAAATTTATTCCTTCTCCAGTGAAAATTTCAACGTGTAATAATTTCCCCGGAATGTAACGCTCAGTCTGAGCTATTTCAAAACGCAAGAAAATGGACTGTTCTGAACCCCTAATAAATGATTATCCACTTAAGCGGTTACACATTGAGAATAACATGATTTGTAACATAAAAACGCGTAACAAATTCCAAGACAGATATCAACGCTCCTTGTATCTCCTTCGTTTGGCAGATCTGCTACACCTCTACACCGCCGGCCGGAACAATTTCCTTGACTAATACACTTTCCTCGATATAACAGTCAGAAGAAGAAGCACTGAAAATATAACCATTTGATTCTCCTCTAGCTGGCACTGTGCCAGCAGCGAAAAAGGCAGATCTGACTCTGTGATTCCCCTTTCAACAGTTTCCCCCTGTCGTTATTAAACAAATATGAATAACGTATCTACTTTTATTAGGTTTGTTTATTCTAGACGGAGAACTGCAACGCAGTAGCACTAGACACGTATGCATTATAATATGCGACAGATCTGTTGAAAACGGAATGTCTATTTTCTTAATAACATTTTGATTCTACGAAATACAATATGCATACCATATTTAGAGAAAACAGTAAACTTCATATAGTTGTTAGAAAAGCAAGGGAAAAAAAGTATAGAAAGCTGTGTCAATTTTTTTTTTTTTTTTTTTTTTTTTAAAGGAAAAAAAAAAAGTTT
The DNA here is from genome assembly GCA_963931845.1 of Maratus michaelseni. Taxonomy (NCBI): domain Eukaryota; kingdom Metazoa; phylum Arthropoda; class Arachnida; order Araneae; family Salticidae; genus Maratus; species Maratus michaelseni. The sequence goes on along the minus strand of CAWVPG010000072.1, from coordinate 25,877 downwards.
GAAATATTTGTTAAAATAAACTTTTGTAAAAAACTAGGAAAATAATAATAATAAAAATTCTCAAGTGTTTAAAAAAATATGTTTTTAAAAATTTTATGATTCCTTCTTATGCCTGCAACATAATAAGTAGAGATCAACCGAAATTTCGGTTTCGGTTTCGGTGCAAAATCGGTGTTTCGGCGAAACTGCTGCCAAAATTTCGGCCTGACCGAAACTCCACCGAAACTATCTGTATTTCAAAATATCGTTCCTTCTTTCGGAAATTTTCACCTTTACTCATTGATATGAGTTGTATCGGCTCAAATGAGACACAGTTTATTTGCTGTGAACTCCACTGTTTATCATTATCCATCATGACTGATTCATGATACAAGTGTAAATTATAAAGCAAGCAATGCATATATGACTAAACTTAAAAGACTTTATGACATGATCTTTAAAAGCTGCAAACTTAACAATAATAGAAAATTTTTACTTTGAAATTCCAGATTGTTTCGAATGTTTTATGAGAAATGTGTTGTTAAAACATATAAAGATTTACGAAATTTATTACAAAAGATATATCGAAATATGTATACTTAACATATTTTTTTATTATATGAAATTCGTATAATTGGAAACTATTTCTGTCTTGTCTTATTGATAAATTAATTACATTTTATTTTATATGAAAATAAATAGTTTTGGATAGAGGCACAGAGAGTCAACTTGGCACCGGAGATAAAACTTTCAAACTGGGGTGCCATATCAATACTTTCTTAGGGGAGTAGGGAGTGGCAAGGCTTTTCTTTGGGGGGAGGTGGTGAGTCAGCAAAGATTTATTTTGACCCATATGAATCCGTATGTTACCATAGGAATGTAAAAAAAAATGTCAAGTAAACAAGTTATTTAAACACATGTGCCATAATAAAAATGTTTGTACAAAATTTTAAATAATTAATAATAATATTCAACAATGTAATAATATTTATAATTATAAAATGATTAAAACACATTCAATGTTAATTTCCTTAAAAACAAACTTTTATGTACTTTATTTCAATAAATTTAAATGCAAAATATTAACATACTGAAAATATGACTAGTAAATCTACAGATCAGGAGCCTCAACGTCAGCACTGAAAGTCAATGTTTTTTAATCTCATTTCTCATAATATTTAACATCTTGCAATACGCAAATTAAATTTTTAAAATTATTACATGTATCCTAATAATATTATAAATCTGATTGTGTGCAAATGTTAGGCTGAAGCCAGCGTCAAAATGAAGCATTTAATGATCCTGTATCTTTGCATATAAGTTGATTACAACCCTCAAATGAATATAGGCTGGTTTTCTTTTATTTTATTTCAATATTTTTCTTAAAAATTAAAATTTTCATTATTTTCATACAGAATAAATGGACATTTTTTCGTATATTTTACAATGGTTGGTTGGTTTGGTTGGTTAGGCCCAAAGGGCCCGGTTTTCCAACTTTTTTTAAAATGGTTAAATTTATTTTACGATTGCTAATACTTTATTGTTGCCAATATAAAATAAAACCCCTGAGTAATAATTTTTAATCAACAATTTATTTTCAAGGGAAAATTTTCCACGTGAAAAATGAAAAGGAAATGAATTATTTAAGAATTAAACAGAATATGAAATGATGTCATATTAGAAATAAAACGTGCGTTTTCAAATATTTGATAATAATACAAAGTGCATAAAAACGAGTAAGTATGGAAAGCAAGCGCATATGATGTCATATATAGAAAAATAAAACAAATTTGTTTTGATGTTGAAATAAAATTATCTTGGGTTATCAAATTATTTGTGATTAATTTCTCTTTTTTTTTTTTTTTTCTTTTTCACATGAAAGGAATTATTTTAAATGTACGTAATATATGTATTTTAAATGTATGTGTTGTAAATTAAAGTTCTGTGTTTTAAATGAAATGAGTGAAAGATTTATATTTTTAATGAATTCAATACGAATGATGGGATGGGTTGGCGATTTATCGTCTGCACACGGCTAACATAAAGATACCATATTTTTAATTTAAATTTTAAAAAGTAAAAAAAAAAAAATAAATAAATAAATAAAATAAAAATAAAAAATTGGATGGCAAATGTTAATGATATGCATCGCAAAATTATCCGTATCGAAAATCAGAAAATGTTAATAAAAAAAAACTATATTTTTTAAAAGAAAGTTGCTTTTCTCATAAAAGCTAAAGGTTTAATATGATTGTGTCGAAGTAACAGCATTTTTCCTCTATCATTTTCCCAAAATCGAAAACACATTTGTAAATCGTCGTTTCGAACCGGAATTTAATTTTACATTTCTTTTAGTTTTAAAATAGGAAAAACTTTGTTGTCTTTTTTAAATATAGCTTTTTTTAAAGTTGTTTCATAATAGATTTTTGTAAAGTCTTGATAATAACTTTAAAGAATATTTTTTGACACGAATATGTAAATGAAATCAATATCCATAAATGGAATGAATGGAAAATAGAATAAATAGAAATGGCAAAATAAAATAACAAGAAAGTACATTTATTCGACACCTAACCCTAGAGAAAGCGTAAAAAATTTCAAGCGCATGAAATAAATCAAAATAATCCTATAAATACTAACAAAAATATGTAAATTTAGATTATCAGATTTGTGTCGTCGGTATTTATTTGCTTATAGTGTTCTTGACGCGATAGAGAAAATATCGAGGTTAAATTGGGTAGAATTTAAAGTATTTTCTAGCAATCTTTATTTACATTTTAGAATCGCATCAGATGGTTATATCTTTGTGAAATATCTATCAATTTATAAAATCCACAAGCAGTTTGTTCACTATTTACACCACTTAGCGTGAAGCACTTAATTTAATATATATATATAAACAAGATAATGTAGTAAGAAATATATAACATATGTCTATGCAAATAAACAATATAATATTGCCCATTTAGCAATGCACACATATACAAATTGTACACCAAATACCATCTGAAATGCACTGTTGTATAGAAGAATTCTGCCAGTGTTGTTTTTCGTTTTACGAAGAGCGATTCGTCGATTTTCACGATTTTACTTGGTCCTCCTTTTTTCATTAGTTGCAGTTTCATTTTCGCGATTGTATATATTATTTGGCATGAAATTTTACTTTTTCAAGACTGGGTTATGTCAAGGCCCCTATAGCAAAGAAATACCGTATGGTCTCCTATAAAATGTGATAAAGCTTTGGTTAATTATACATGTTGTTAATTATCAAGTGAAATGTTTTACTAAGTTAATGCATTTATTCTTTTTTTAATGTTACGTGAACGAAGTCACGGGTAACAGCTAGTATTTATATAAAATAATTCGAAGGTTTCAGAAATTAGAAACATTAAATTAAACACGGTTTATGCAATAATATTCTGACATTCTTATGAACTTCTTATTTTATTTTTTAGGTAAAAAAAAATACATTTCTTCGGGAGGGGGGGGGGGGGCTCTGCCCCCCTGAACCCCCCCGTAATCTTATTAAATTTATATTCGTGGTTTCCTATTGTTTGTGTGAATGATTCTAGTACGGATTTCGTTCTACACATTGGTTTTATTATGAAGAGCAAAAGTTTCGAAAATAATTTCATGTAATACCTAAATAGCAATATTTACTTACCTGCCAACCACGAAGCACTCTCATCTGATATATAAGTTGAATAATATTTCGTGTACAAAATCAACTTATGGAAATGTAAACTGAATCTACTATATTTCACTTATATCTATTTCAGAAATCTAGTATTATTACAATTTTTGTTTCGGAAAAACAGTTTTGATGGTCATTCTATAATATTTATTTTATCTTAGTACATAATAATCTAACTCGATGGCAATAGCATACTAAAATCTCCCCAAAATAGGCTTATTTGGAAACTTTTAAATCTATTGTGTAATCATTCATAATCGTGTCACTGTCAATTCACTAAATAGCAACCGTGATTTGGCGCTATAAAGTCTTTTTATGATCTCAGTTTCCAGTAATTGTGCTATTTCAGGCTGTATGAATGCGTTTTACTACGCTAATTTCTTTAGATTAACCATCTCGTTGTACGAGATATTATATCTTATTTTAAAAATAATACTAATTTTCAACCACGAAAAATCCACATCTCTTCCAGAAAATGAATAATATCTCATGTAAAAATGTTTCGGTTATCATTCTATATAGTAGTTAAAAGGTAACTTGTATCAAAATAAATTCTCATTTATTTCAATAAAATATTAAAATCATCACCCAAAAAATTTTATTCTGCGAATAAAATATTGTAGCAAAATAGCCTGAGTTATTTGAGTTTTATTATTTTGATATTCTTTGAAATATCGTTGCTAGGTTACGGTTAAATTAAGAGGAAAATAAAAATAAATGCATTTTAAAATTTGCAAAAAATGATAAAATAAAATGTATTATATTATTAGAACAGATGTATAAATTTGCACAAAAAATTATACTCCTAATTTAAAAAATCTGACGAATGTATAAACAAAACTTCAAATTAATTTGAATAATTTAACACCTGACTTTATAAATTTTAGCCTTCATAACTTACCGTTTAAATACATTAATCAAATGCACCATTTTATTTTCAACGACTAAAAAAATTTCAAAATCGTCTGCATTCCCATAGGAAAGCATTATGATCAAAAAAGAAATGTTCTATATTTTCCGAACGAATGAACCAAATGTAACTAAAAACTATACAGCTAATTCCGGGTATCTCACCAACATACCTACCAAAAATCAAACTAATCGGATTATATTTACGGCAGTTATCGCGGAACAGACAGACAGACAGACAGACAGACAGAAACCAAAATCTTTTCGGGTCTCCACAGTAAGCCTCAACTGACGTTTCGGCAAAAAATATGAATATATTTAAGAATTAAACATGCATTATTGAATTTGTTTTACATTATTTAACTACATTGTTAATTAATTATTGATAAATGCCTATAATTATTTGTTGTTATAAAATAATAAAATATAAAAGTTGTATTATTTATGTTTCATTTTTGTTTGAAATTTTTGCAGTGTATATATCAATACAATAAAACATATGTATATAGTCTAATACGTCTAATACGCCTATAGCAACGAATTGACTGCTCAAAACATGTTTTGAGCGGTCGTTATAAGTATTTGAGCGGACGTTATAAGCATTTGAGCGGTCGTTATAAACATTGAGCGTGCGATTTGTCGTTATAAACACATGCTGTGATCTATTAAAATATATATGTTTAGTCTATAACGACAAATCGACTGCTCAAAACTTGTTTTGAGCGGTCATTTAAGTATATTTGAGCGGTCGTTATAGGATCTAAGCGGTCGTTATAAGCATTTGAGCGGTCGTTATAAGTATATTTGAGCGGTCGTTATAGGATCTAAGCGGTCGTTATAAGCATTTGAGCGGTCGTTATAAGCATTAAGCAGGTACCGCTCAACAACGCAAAAAGGTTCTGTCGGTCTCATTTTTAGTCATAAAAGCATGGCAGTGCGGTAGGCAATGACGACTGTATGAAGATGAAGTAATTTCCAAGAGAATTTTTTTTTTTCGGTAAATGAATTAGATTTTCAGTTATCAGCGATTGTTGTAGCAAGAGTTCAAGACAGCGTTTTTAGGTGCGTTCGTAATTATATAAATACGTAGCACCCCTATAGTCGTCGTTTGGTCCGCCCGTCTGTCCGCATATAATAACAGCGCAAAAACTACCTAACCGAATGGTTTGAAATCTACCCTATATATATAAAATCCTAATGAAACGAATTTATGAAACGAATTTATGAAATGATTTTATGAAACGACTGATTAAACGACTGATTATGTTTCAGGGCTATTTTTAATAAAATATTAAACGCTTGATGGTGAAATTAATACCAATTGTCCATAAAAATTCGCGGATGTCAAAACTGGTAATAGAATTTTGAAATTGGAATTAGTTTTCGAGATATTAATTTTTTTCTATTTTTAATGACATTTCTGTAATGATGGCAACTAATTATTCAGTTTTTTTTTTGTGACAAAAAAGGGAAAAAAATCGAAAAGGATCCCGATAGGGATTATTGATTTCTTGTTATTCGTCATTTTCAAACTGAAATTGAATTTATCTTTTATTTCAATCGATAATGAAGACAAGATTGTGATTAAATTATGTTTTTCAGGAAAATTTGAAAAAAAAAATCACATTTCTATCGTCAGGATTCAATTGTCTGTCAGCATTTAATTTAATTTATAAACTGGAGATATTTTGAATAAATTCGTCCAAATGACGTCATTTATGTAAATACGTCATTTATGTTTATACAATTTATTTAATATAAAGAAGCCATTTATCTATTTTTATGTACAAAAAGAGGTAAATTGAAAGACAAGTATAAATAAATTGTATATATATATATATATATATATATATATATAAATACATGTATAAACAAGCATAAAAGTTCGGTGCTTTTCCAGTATATGGGGCCTTGACGAAACAGAGAAAATAGCCTTGGCGGAAAAAGACATTTGGCAACATACTTTCTGTCAACCTATTCACTTTGTCATTTCGTATACAGAAGCATTTTTTCAATATTTATACAATTTGTTTAGCGTAGAATGTCATTTATCCTATTTTATATATAATTGAAGTAATTTGTAATAGAAAAAACAATAATAATATACGTATAATTAAAATACGGATATAAACAAAAAAATCGTCGAATTTGTTTCCATGGCTGTTTATGTCATTTGGCACCAAATCTCACTTTCTGATGCCCGAATTGCGCCAAGCTTTTAAAAAAGCGTCAAGACCCCTATAATAAAAAAGCACCAAAAGTTCATTGGGTTTGTTTTCATAACTTTTGGCAACAAATATATGTATATTAACGAATCTGTCCCTTTTTGAAGCTCGAATTACGCCAAACCTAAAAGTAAAGGATCCTAAACTGGAAAAATACCCGATTTTCTTATGGACAATATTCAAGTGACATAACATGGTGTAAAATTATCGCGGATAGCAAATTTGTTTAAATATTTCATCAATTGATGCCGAATAAATGCAGGCATGCATGCACAAAATATTTAATTAATTTTGTATGATAAATAATTATTAGAATATTCGTATATACATATTAATTAAAATAAATAATTTACATACTTAAAATGACATGAAAATATGCATGATGGTGCACTAAAATAGAGAGAAAATTAAAACATGTTACTGAAAATGTCTATAACATAGTACTTTTCAATACCGTGGTTCTTAATGTTATTCACCAGCAGATGGAATTTTTCTCATCCTTAAACGCAAAGGAAGAATAGAATACAGATCGTTGTTATAAAAGTCCGAGAGATAGCCACAATTTCAACCTAACCATTTTATACAAGCTGGTTTTCAGGGTGTAATTGATTTTACTTATCAATCCCGAAAACAGTCGTCAGTTGTCGCAACAGCTGTGTATGAGGCCATGATAATAAAAAAATGCCCCATTAAAACGTTAAAAGCATGGCAACCCAATTACAGATTTACCAATATTTTTAAAACAAAGCACGCTGTCATGTTTTAAGAGGTCTCGAAGTCTGAGCGGGGGTTGGCGAGCGTAGCTTGCAGGGGGTAGGCCCCCTAGTTTAATATATATATATAATCGTTGCAGAATTTTGTCGAGTCGTTTAAAATTTTATGAAAATCGAATCAAAACTTAAAAGGATATTAATAAAAGTTTTCTTCATTCTATTAAATCCTATCACACGTAATTAATTCAATCATATACCCATGATGGGTAATGATTCTAGTTTGCCATGGTGTACATCCTATTTAAGATAGAGTCATATTATGTCATATTATTTCCGTATTACTCAATTTAATAACAGAATTAGTATACTAAAATTGTTTCATTATAGCACTTCTAAAATATACCGACAGTTTTTTGGATAGATGTTTCAAGAGAAATAGATATTAAATGGAAAAAGAGTCTAAATATGGATTTCAAGTTCAGAAATTTTCAAAGCTAGGCTTAAGTTTCCCATTGGAATTTTCAGTAAATGTCAGCAAAAGATAAAATGTACTTATTTTATTACGGAAATTCATCCGATCATAATAATAACAGACGATATAATTAATTTTTTCAGTGAAATAATAACGATGATTTTTTTTTTTCATTGTCTTGTATTGGATATTTGCGCATAGTATAATTTTAAGGTAGCAGAATTGTAATTAATTGTTTGTAAAAGTGTATTGAAACTTAATTTCATAAAATAAAAATTAATATCTATAATATGAAAATCTGCACATAAAATAAATTTTGTATCCATGCATTTTTGCATAACAGTGCAACAGCTATTGCACCAAGATCTGAATTATTTATAAAACAAGTTATAGTGCGAACGCACCTCATTTGTTACGTTTGACGTACAATTTCCAACTTGTTTTCTCTTTGAAGCGCTGTAGCGTACTTAAATTCGGTCCAAAATGCCACTTTTAACAACATTTTCTGACATATCCTTTGCCTTTAAAAAAAAAATCCCTGACGGCTCGGCCTACAGGCACAGGTAGATTTCGAAGACGCAGAACGTGGGGTGCCTGTTTGTCGGGAATTGCGGAAGAAATGACCTTTTTGCGATGATGCTGCAGTTGGAACCGCCTACTTCGAAACGAAACTTGTTTGCAGGCGGAGCCAGCAAGGATTTTTTTTTTTTTTTTTTTTTTTTTTTTTTTTTGCTATAACGGTTGGTCCTATAAAAAACTTGTCAAACTAAAAGTTTTAGATAATATTAAGAGGATTTATAATAAATTTAAGCGGATTTGAAATCTTGGGAATTGACGAAGTTATGAATTTTTTTCTTCTAAAACCCCCCTTTCCCCCCCCCCCCTCCTCTTAAGGCAATTTTTAATTATATCAAAAATCTGTCATACATAAATTTTTGGCCCTTCTCCTAGAAGTAATAATAACTTCAAACGGATTCGATACGTATCATAATTAAGAAATTATGGGTTTTTTCTGTTTTCACAAAAAGTCCCCCCCAATCCCCCCCCCCCCCCTTGGTTCGATTTTGCCCATTAACGAATTTGACCAAGATTTTACGCCACTTGATTTTATGTATCAGTTTCGAAAAGATGCGGGAGTTGGAACCGCCTACTTCGAAAAATAACTTGTTTGCAGGCGGAGCCGGCAGGGATTTTTTTGTTTTTAATTTGTTTTTGCTATAACGGCTAGTCCTATAAAAAACTTGTCAATATAAAAGCTTTAGATAATATTAAGAAGATTTATAATAAATTTAAGCGGATTTGAAATCTTGAGAATTGACGAAGTTATGAATTTTTTACTTCTAAAACCCCCCTTCCCTCCCCCCCTTAAGGCAATTTTTAATTATATCAAAAATCTGTCATACATAAGTTTTTGGCCCTGTTCCTAGAAGTAATAATAACTTTAAACGGATGCGATACGTATCATAATTAAGAAATTATGGGTTTTTTTTTTCTGTTTTCACAAAAAGCACCCCCCCCCCCTGGTTTGATTTTGCCCATTAACGAACTTGAGCGAGATTTTATGTCCCTTGATTTTATGTATCAGTTTCGAAAAGATGCGGGAGTTGGAACCGCCTACTTTGAAAAATAACTTGTTTGCAGGCGTAGCCGGCAGGGTTTTTTTTTTTGTTTTTAATTTTTTTTTGCTATAACGGTTAGTCCTATAAAAAACTTGTCAATATAAAAGTTTTAGATAATACTAAGAGGATTAATAATAAATTTACACGGATTTGATATCTTGTGAATTGACGAAGCTATGATTTTTTTTCTTCTAAAACCCCCCTTTTTTCCCCCCTTGGGGCCATTTTTAATTATATCAAAAATCTGTCATACATACATTTTTGGGCCTTTTCCTAGAAGTAATAATAACTTTAAACGGATTCGATACGTATAATAATAAAGAAATTATGAGGATTTTTCTGTTTTCACAAAAAGCCCCCCCATTCCCCCCCCTTTAGTTCGATTTTGCCCATTAACGAACTTGACCGAGATTTTATGACCCTTGATTTTATGTATCAGTTTGGAAGATATTTATGCAGAATTTTTCCAGTTATCGTGGTCAGAAAAAAGTGACATAGATAGATAGATAGATAGATAGATAGATAGATATAAACTTTTGAACTGGGGGTGGTTTTGGGTTCTGGGAGTCATGATCGGCGTAGATCTGCAAAAATTTTTCAAAATTTCCAACTTAGGTGAGAATGTAATAGGTAGTATTTCTTACGAAATCTACCTAAAACTGAAAAATATGATTGATTACATTGTTTCCAAATAAAAACATTCCCGAATTTGATGCGTTTGCAACAGGGATATGTCGGGAAGAATCATTTTGTCAAGCAAAATAATGAGAAACAGATTTAAAAACTTCTTTCAAGGAAAAATGCTTGCCTTTCAACAGAAGACTTTTTTTTTTTTTTTTCGTTAACTACATTTAATTGTAATTGGGGCCGATGTTAGTACCATTTTCGAATCAATTTGCATTTCTTTCTTGATAACTGAAGAGTTTAGTAGAAGAATCACGTTATATTACATTTTCTCAAAAATTGGTTTATTTTAGGGATGAAGAATACTTTAATTCTATCATACAGTAAGTCCAAAGTCTAAAATACTGAGATTCTAATTAATGTTGAAGTTCTGAAACATTATTTATTGATATCTAATATTTTAATTAGTTGACAATTTAAAAATTGATATTTTTTAATTTTTTTTTATTAACATCTAATATTTTAATTGTTAATAATAAAAAACTGTTAATATTAAATAATAAATAATTAATATTAAAAATTAATAATTTGTACTGTTTAAATATTAAACGTTAATAAAGTTATTCTGAGAGAGAGCAATACGCCTGATAAACATTTCAAACATATGATACCAAACAGAAAACAAATCAATAAAATTCACAATAAAGAGATTCAATTTCTCGAAATTTAATATTTGTTACACTAGGGGCATCTGCCCCCTACGAGCTATGCACCGTGACCGTAGGTTCTAAAAACACGCTATTTTGCTGTGTTAGGAAAAAAAAAAAAAAAAAAAAAAAAAAAAAAAAAAACTACGGAAGATTGAATTATAAGTAAACAACCAGTAGAGATCTTCTGTAATCGGGATGAAATTGATTTCCGTCTGACCAAGAGATTTTTCGGTTCTTAAAGCCGAAGACCGAATCAACCACTGCCGTGACAGCTATCGGCTGTTTTCGTGATTGATTAGTTAAGATCAATTAAACATTTGAGAATCAGCTTGTATAAAATGGTTATCGCTCTCGGAATTTGATATCGACGCTATAAAGAAAATTGCTTCAAATATGACGTAATTTTTGCCAAACTTTTCTTTCTCTTCTTAAAATTCACGTGTAAATACATTTTTTAATCGAAAAAAAAAAAAAAATTGTTATTTGCGCTGTTTCAAAATTTGACAACAGGTAAAAAAATGACTTTTTCGAAATAAGTATTAGTAATTGTGCTTTTTAAATGTGACGTAATTTTACCCATTTACTGCTTGTTGTAACACAATAATTTAATTATTATTTTAAAGTTTTCTTCTCTTTATAATATTCACGTGTAAATACACTTTTTAATTGAATGGAAATGCTACATATTATTATTTCCGCTATTTTAAAATTTAGCACATCAATAGGTAAAATAGGACTCATTCCAAATAGGAAATAAATATCTATTCAAATAATAAAATTTTAAATAAAAATTTGAAAAAAAAAACTTTAAATAAATTTTGTGAAATTAAAAAAAAGATTGCACACTGCACAACGCAAACTCATCAAGTATGTGCATGCGAAAAATCGTTAAATTGTTATGCATTTTGATACTATAAAACTTCACTTTTTTTTAACGGAACTATTTTAACAGACTTCAACATTAATAGCACTTAAAATATTTTTTTCGATTTAAAGATTGTCTGCTTCAGTGTATTTATCGAACATTTCTCTATAAAACTACCAATGTTCATATTTTTATTTCAACGTTAGTTATTTTCTTTAAGATAGATATATAACATCTTTTTCCACTAAGCTTTTCAATTAATTGTTTATCGTGGTTGAAATGCCCACACCATAAAGAAGGATAAATCCGGGTATTCCAAGTTACTAAAAAAACTCAAAATTCTTAAATGTGACTCTGGCGAGACGGAGCAGAGACTCTGCTCTTTCGTATTCCGCGTAAAGTAAACATGTAAAGCCAGAGTGAAAGTGAACAGTGAAACACCGACACAAAACAAATGACTCCGACAGTAACAGCTGTTTGGGAGGAGCTAGCAGATTCCATTTCAGTTTGGAGGGGCGAAAGGAACAAACATCTTAAATGAACTCGTCCACTTTCCCTTTCTCTTCGGTGGTTTGATTGCGCGCGCCGCTGCCAATTGCCTATTGCTCCAAAATGAATAGAGAAAAATCAACCTCATTCTCCTCGGAGCATTATTTTTTTCTTTTATTCATTCTTCTTCAAACTGTTTTTTTTCTTTTTACTCCAGGATTACTCACGCGTTTCATTACGTCATTTTTATGTCGTCATCAGTAGTAGAAAATTTATTGATCGCAATCTTGTGATTGCATCACTGCAATATTAATTTTTGAATTATGACAATGTTAATTTTTTATTACCTATATTGCTAATATACTAATAATTTATAAGTATCATTATGGCATATTATTTATTTAAATATTATTTAAATAAATTATTATTATTATTTAAATATTATTTACGTAAAAAAAATAATTTTACTGCATAATTTTTTTTAGCGGATTAAAATTTTTAAATGTTATTCTAAAAAGGGTGTTGCTTTTAATGTGTTATTCATCCTTTTTAGGGTTTCGTTTATCTCACGAAACCCTATTACTCCCGCTCCGTTGTCTGTCTGTCACAGAGCCATTCTCAAAAACTATGTAACTTACAGAGTTGAATCTTTGTGTAGATAGCAGAATATCGGCTATGAAGAGCTCAAAATATTAAAATTTGAAAAATTCGTATTATTTTAATAAAGAGAGATAAAAAAAACCAAAATTCTAACAGCCTTTTCCTTTTAAATTTAAACATTTTTCATTATAGCAGATGCCAAAAATTAAAAATCCACGATGAAATTCTTTCCACATTAATTAATTTTCTATCAGACGATTTCCACGTGAAAAATGAAAATGAAATAAAAAGTTTCACCAATTGAAAAAACAATTTATGCCTGCAGAATAAAAAATTCTGAAAACAGGAATTGCAATCAATTGCAGGGCAGTAATGTAATTCAATTCTTAAAAGTATAATTTTTTCCTTATCTGAGTAGTTTTTGGTCACCTTTGGTAATCGAAAGAAAGTGCAAAGAAATGGAAGTGACTGGAGAGAGGTTACAGAACGGCTCAGAGAGGGTGGGTATGGTCTAGAGGTCTCCACAGGCTGAAATTTTTAGGATCGGACCCACCCGGGTACAAACGAAAGCTATCTTGGTCCTGCCCAGTCAGTTTTAAACACCAAAAGTTCGGCCGGCCCGGAACGGTTCAATTTCTACAAAAGAAAATCCGATTTTTCATAACATATAATTAAGATTCTTTTAAAGAATACTCTTTTTTTTTTTTTTTTTTTTTTTCAGACCATAGTGTGGGCATATTTGTGGGCAATCCATAGAATGCAGAATATCAACATCAATGAATACTTAGACGTCTAGACATTTACATTCATGTAAAGACTCATTAAAAAATAATGTACTTTAGAGAAAAGATAAAAAAAAAATTTTTAAACATAATAAATTTTGAAGCTTTATAATTAAAAAAAATAGATTAAAACAAATATTTCTTCGGAATTCATTAAAGTTTATTAGCCACACACAGGGTGGCTTATTAGTAGAGAGAAAATGGGGCTCCGGCCTCAGGAGGTGGAGTGTGGAGTGAGGAGGGAGGAGGGCTCCTCCTCCTGAAGTGCCCTCCTCCTCCTCCCGAAGTGCCCTCCTCCTCCTCCCAAAGTGCGCACCTCCTCCCGAAGTGGCCTCCTCCTCCTGAAGTGCCCACCTCCTCCCGAAGTGTCCTCCTCCACCACCTAAGATAAGGGGGTTAATTAAGGATTAGTGTTAATTAATTTTAATTAGGGAACTTAGAAATTTTTTTGAAGCAATTTTTTTTTTTCGCGGAGAATTTCCTACTAGAATACGAGGTGTGTTTCAAGGGATTTATTTTAGCGAATTAGAAGTTTAATTAATTTTAATTTTAATTAATTTTAATTGGGGAACTTAGAAATTTTTCATAGCAATTTTTTTTTTTCAACGAGAGTATGCAGTTTGATTATGAGTGTATGCAGTAGAAGTAAATGATTAATTAATTAAAAATATTAATTAAAAATAGTAATTAATTAATTTTAATTGCAGAACTTAAAAATTTTCGCGAGATTTTTTCAACGAGAGTAGGGTATTCGATATACATGTTAGAGGAGAATTTTAAAAGTCAATAATGGTTTAATTAAAAAGGGTCATTCATTAATTTTAATTGAGGAACTTAGACATTTTTCGAAGCAAATATTTTTTCAACGAGAGTAGGCTATTTGTTATACATGTTAGAGTATATTACAGGTGAATTTTAAAAGTCAATAATGATTTAATTAAAAAGGGTCATTAATTAATTTTAATTGGAGAACTTAAGAAATTTTGGCAAGATTTTTTTTTTCCCCTCAACGAGAGTATGCAGTTTGCATGTGCAGTAAAATGGTAGATGCTAGTAATTAAAAAGGGTCATTAATTAATTTTAATTGGCGGACTTCAACATTTTTGAGGCAAACAGGCGCGTTTTAATGAATTCGATATAGGTTGTAGTAGGTCCCGCATGAATGATACTGTACTCAACTGAATAGCTCCCCCCTCCCCCTCCCTTTTTTACCCAGAGGGGGCCCTTCGATAGACTAACAATACACACTTACAAAAGTATAGAGTACTATAAAAAGAATTTTAGCGTATATGTAAATAAACAAGTATGTAAAATCAGGCATAATTCATGAATCACTTTCCACAAAAAATACAGATTGGTACAAAAAGAATTTTAACGTATATATAAAATAAACAAGAATGAAAAATCATGCGTAGCGACATAATTCATGAATCACTTTCCAACATCATTGAAATGTTATGTGAATAAAATATAATTTTACCAGCTAGTGCGTAGTTAATTAAAATAGTGAACAGATCCCCTTTTTAATAAAAAGGAACCCTTCACAATAATCCATTTATGCATAAGGACCCTTCATAAAATCAGATAATTTACACTTTACCCTGTTTTTTTTCAATTCAAGTTAGGGTAAAAGTACAGTTTACGCATCGATAGATTCAAAATACAGGGACCCTTCGAAGTGTGAACTCGCATTAGACTGTAGGGCCCCTTCATAAAATAAATGAGATACATGCCCTATTCGACCTTTTTTTTTTTTCAATTCAAGTTATGCTAAAAGTACAGCTTACGCATCGATAGGTTCAAAATACAGGGACCCTTCGAAGTGTGAACTCGCATTAGACTATAGGGCCCCTTCATAAAATAAATTAGATACATGCCCTATTCAAATAAAAACCACCCTTCACAAAAACTGTAGGGGTTCCCTTTTGGAATAAAAAAGCATCCTTCACAAAAATTCCAATTATGCATAAGATCCCTTCATAAAATCAGATAATTTACACTTTCGCCTTTT
Organism: Maratus michaelseni; assembly: GCA_963931845.1. NCBI lineage: Eukaryota > Metazoa > Arthropoda > Arachnida > Araneae > Salticidae > Maratus > Maratus michaelseni. Next base: position 10,185 of record CAWVPG010000072.1, on the reverse strand, counting down.
TTTTTTTTTCAATTCAAGTTAGGCTAAAAGTACAGCTTGCGCGTCGATATGTTCAAAACACATAGTTATAGATATTAAGCTACCTTCACAAAATAAATTCAATAGATTCATGTTATATTATGGCGACAGAAATACAAGGGATACTCACCTTCCATGAAAATGCAAGGTCCGCTGTTTGAATGAAAAGGCCTCCCTTCACAATATACCCTGTAAAAATATTATGATTCCACAGATATTTTAAGAAATAGAGTACTAATCTCAAATGAATACGAATTCATGCAATGTAAAAAATAGGTTTTACACGAACACATTTTTAGTATAACGTTCAAAATATAGTTTTTAGAAAAAAGATTCATGTTTCACCAAATTTATCATACAAGTCTGTAAAATAGGGTAGATCATTTCATGAAAAATAATTGAATTTTCGAATGATTATGCTTTAAAATACATATTTATAACTGCAACTAAGATTTGAATGTTCCCCCTCAACATGCATATCGCTGAATCATAATGAGTCATATTATCAGATAAGCGAAGATCTTGCTTTGATTTCACCCCGTATGCGATAATGAGTCACTCCGCGATAAGAAATACCTGAGACTCGTAATTTCTGACACATTTTTTGTAGGTAAATGAACTATTTAAAACCGTCAATGTATACGAATTATTTCGTGTAGTTCTATATAGGTGCTACTCTTCATATATACATATGGTGATATATACTAAAATCTGTTAAGTTTTAAAAGGCTTCACTGTGTATTCATTGTAAAATAAGAAATATCCCTTAAGAATTTTGAGTATAAGAGACGGGTTTAAAGGAATTTGAATCTGTTTAAATGTACCTGTGTTTAAATGAATTTGATACAGCTTAGGGTAAAAAATATACAGGAGTCCCTATAAAATATAGGAATTAAATTTTAAATAATATAAAACTAAATTACATTAGTCTATGCTTTTTTTGTATAGAAAAATTATACTAAATTGAGTTTTTAGTATTTTAACTTAAAAACTTCTTTTGAGGAATGAATAACTAACCTTTTGACTTTGTTTTTATAAAATATATATTGTGCTATTTAGTTAGGGCATTATTTAAAAAAATTTTGTTTTTAATATTGAAAAAAAAAAAGTATCTTACCTAAATATTTAAACCATAATGTACTGGAATTCATCCAAATTTGATCGACTGCATGCATGTCTTAAAAGAACTAAACGTGTTCGCTTATCTCTTAAAACCACGGGATATTATAACGTTATGGATAAAGCATAGGGTAGAATACAGAATGAATAGGTATTATAAAGCAGAATCATAAATGTTGCATACTTTACACTTGTAGTATGTGAAATGATTGCTACTATTGCCTATATGAGAAAATGAATCATCAACGAATCTTATTAGTGTATGTTATATTTAACCAACAGGCTTGAAATGCGTGAATTTTGACTAGAATTAATCATCGAATGTAAAAATGATTTATTTATAGATCTAATATTTATATCGTTTAACATTTTAAAATATATACATAAATTAATCTTACCTTATTCACAAACTTGCAATCCCGTCTTCAATATATGACTACAGCATGAAAAAACATGCGTGCTACTTGTATAGCAACTAGACCAGAAATGGTTTCAGTACAAGTCCATTATCTTATCGTTAATCTATAGATTAGTAACATCACGTGACTGATTGCGATAACATTCTATATAAGATTTACTGATATGAATACATTTCAATTCATTTCTCCCAAAAGCAAGTGTATGAGTTGGTTGTGAGATCTAGGTAAGTATCCTTACTTTATATATTTAAAGTTATAATATATGAATAGATATAATATTAATGTATTTTTTCAATATGTATGGTAGGCAAAAAGGAATAGGTAGGCAAAAAGAATAGGTATTATTGCATGTTTCCTCTAATTTATTTTTAAAATAATTATTTTAAAAATACATACTAACAATTTATGCGATGAGTCACACAGCATGATGGGACGATACATGAAATTTATTTTTATATTATACAAGCTCCTATATACAATTCATATGGGTGAGCAAGATTATTTTTAGAATTTTTCACTCTTACCCTCTATAGGCTATACTTTTAAAATAGTAGTATTCGAATACTTGTAAAATGTAATTATAGCTTAGTAATTTTCTAGTCTTTTAACTATGCCGTTGAAGGAGTATTGTCATATTTAACTAACAGGCTCGAACATGCGTGAATTTTGACTAGAATTATTCACTGAATGTAAAAAAAAAAAAAAAAAATGATTTATATTTAGATCTAATATCGTTTAACATTTTAAAATCCTATTAAAAGTATATACATTAGTATGCTTGTGAAAGGCCTATTGTTAATACGAAACGTTGTGTGAAGTGTCCTGTTTTAGGGTTAAAAGTTTCGTGAAGGGGTCTGTTTGAAGGAGCCTGTTTCGAAATGACTTAAGAACGCACAATTTATTCCTAAACATTCAACTCGATTCGTTATATATGCTTTATTAAGTATTCAATAAAAAATAATAACTAAGAAATAAAATTAAAAATAGTAATTAAGAGATATCCTTAAGAATTCTTGCGATAGGAGATTGGTTTTAATTAAATAGGTTAATGAATCTAATTCGATACAAGTCTTGTTAAAACAGAGATTATAGTTAAAATACACATTAATTATACAGCATTACACTGTATTACACAATGCGCTACCTCACCTATATTATCACAGAAATACCTTCGATAAAATTTAGACTAACAATACGCACCTAAAAAATATATACAGAGTACCCAGAAAATGATAGGAATGAATGAAAAATTTTAACGTAAATTATAAAATAGGATCTACAATAAGTGACAATAAATAAATATGAAGGAAAAATCATGAGTCATGGTATACTTTATGAAACACTTTCCAATGCTATGTGACTATCGTTAAGAATTTGAAATAAGTGAATTAGATTTAATAATTCATACTGGAAATGTATTTTTAAAAAAATTAATAGCTTCGTCTACTTTTAAATCATTCAAGACATATGATGAAGATTTAACCGCTGCAGAACGACTAAAAACTAGTATCTTAATGAATAGACCTATTTACGTCGGGTTCACAATTTTAGAATTATCTAAATTAGTTATATATGATTTTCATTACAATTTTATAAAGAAAACATACAAAGATCATGCAGTTTTACTCTTTACGGATATAGATTCCTTAACTTATCATATTCAAACACATAATATTTATAAGGATATGGAGCACCATCATGATTTTTTCGACTTTTCTGAATACTCGAAATCCCATCGTCTAAACCGCACAAGTATCGAACCCACAAACATATAATCAGACTTGACATTTTATAACCAGGACGCTAACCACAGGGCTAAGTGAGCCCCCGCTTATTTTATAATCACCACGCTGACTATTGGACTTAGTAAGCCCCAGGCTAATTTATATACACCACGCTAACTATTGGGCTTAGTGAGTCCCTGCTTATTTTATAGTCAACATGCTAACTATTGGGCTTAGTGAGCCCCAGGCTAACTTATACCAACCACGCTAACTGTGGGGCCTAGTGAACCCCCGCTTATTTTATAGCCACCATACTAACCACAGGGCTAAGTGAGCCCCCGCTTATTTCATAGTCACCATGCTAAGTATTAGGCTGAGTGAGCCCCAGGCTATTTTATACCCACTATGCTAACTAATGGGCTGAGTGAGCCCCAGGCTATTTTCTACCCACCACGTTTACTGGGCTTAGTGTGCCCCCGCTTATTTTATAGCTACCACGATAACCACAGGGCTGAGTGAGCCCCCGCTTATTATATAGTCCACACGCTAACTACTGGGCTGATTAAGCCCCAGGTATTTTATACCCATCACGCTAACTACTGGGCTGAGTGAACCCCAGGTTATTTAGTCGCATGAATATGATTTCCAAGGTATATGTCCTAACTTGATTTAGACCATTGCCTATAGTAAGATAAAGCTGGGAAGTAAATTGGTAAACTATGTACCTCGAAAACTCACTTGTATTTTCTTAAATATCTGCAGAAATCAGCATAGTTTATTAAAATTATATACATTCTCATTAGTTTATGAATCTACTAACTTATAATATCTATATGGTAACTTGGATTATTAGTATTCCCACTTAAAAATTTCTTTTGTAGATTTAATATGATAAACACTAACATGAGACTGACTAAACTTTTACCATTTTCATTTCAACTTAGTTTTAGGAAATTTATCTACATAGCTTTAAATTTTACTGTTTAGTAAGTCTATTATTTCAAAGTATTATTTTTTAGTTCTAATATACAAAACGTATTCATATCGTTTTACATAGTAGGTATCAAATTAATTTAAAGTCATATTAAAAATATATATATATATACAAATACTATTCTTACCTAACACACCAGCTAGCTAAGCACCCAACCGTCTCACACCAAGACTCTGAGAAAAGTGAATGCTTGTTCAGGGCCTTATCAGCTAATATAATCACTGATAAGACTTGATCACGTGACATGTGACGTCACTGTTTAAGTGATATCACGTGACCATGTGGTATCATTCAATACGTCACCAATGACGTCAGAGATCACGTGACTAGGTCATAAAAGAACCAATTGCTAATTGCAATTAACAATTTACCTTTAATTGATTTGTATAATATATATATATATAGATAAATTATTACCTGATTTTTCTATGTATTATTTCGTAATACATAGCACATGTACCTTGTTTTACGAAATAATAGAAAAATCAGGTATTAATTTATCTATATATATATATTATACAAATCAATTAAAGGTAAATTGTTAATTGCAATTAGCAATTGGTTCTTTTATGACCTAGTCACGTGATCTCTGACGTCATTGGTGACGTATTGAATGATACCACATGGTCACGTGATATCACTTAAACAGTGACGTCACATGTCACGTGATCAAGTCTTATCAGTGATTATATTAGCTGATAAGGCCCTGAACAAGCATTCACTTTTCTCAGAGTCTTGGTGTGAGACGGTTGGGTGCTTAGCTAGCTGGTGTGTTAGGTAAGAATAGTATTTGTATATATATATATATTTTTAATATGACTTTAAATTAATTTGATACCTACTATGTAAAACGATATGAATACGTTTTGTATATTAGAACTAAAAAATAATACTTTGAAATAATAGACTTACTAAACAGTAAAATTTAAAGCTATGTAGATAAATTTCCTAAAACTAAGTTGAAATGAAAATGGTAAAAGTTTAGTCAGTCTCATGTTAGTGTTTATCATATTAAATCTACAAAAGAAATTTTTAAGTGGGAATACTAATAATCCAAGTTACCATATAGATATTATAAGTTAGTAGATTCATAAACTAATGAGAATGTATATAATTTTAATAAACTATGCTGATTTCTGCAGATATTTAAGAAAATACAAGTGAGTTTTCGAGGTACATAGTTTACCAATTTACTTCCCAGCTTTATCTTACTATAGGCAATGGTCTAAATCAAGTTAGGACATATACCTTGGAAATCATATTCATGCGACTAAATAACCTGGGGTTCACTCAGCCCAGTAGTTAGCGTGATGGGTATAAAATACCTGGGGCTTAATCAGCCCAGTAGTTAGCGTGTGGACTATATAATAAGCGGGGGCTCACTCAGCCCTGTGGTTATCGTGGTAGCTATAAAATAAGCGGGGGCACACTAAGCCCAGTAAACGTGGTGGGTAGAAAATAGCCTGGGGCTCACTCAGCCCATTAGTTAGCATAGTGGGTATAAAATAGCCTGGGGCTCACTCAGCCTAATACTTAGCATGGTGACTATGAAATAAGCGGGGGCTCACTTAGCCCTGTGGTTAGTATGGTGGCTATAAAATAAGCGGGGGTTCACTAGGCCCCACAGTTAGCGTGGTTGGTATAAGTTAGCCTGGGGCTCACTAAGCCCAATAGTTAGCATGTTGACTATAAAATAAGCAGGGACTCACTAAGCCCAATAGTTAGCGTGGTGTATATAAATTAGCCTGGGGCTTACTAAGTCCAATAGTCAGCGTGGTGATTATAAAATAAGCGGGGGCTCACTTAGCCCTGTGGTTAGCGTCCTGGTTATAAAATGTCAAGTCTGATTATATGTTTGTGGGTTCGATACTTGTGCGGTTTAGACGATGGGATTTCGAGTATTCAGAAAAGTCGAAAAAATCATGATGGTGCTCCATATCCTTATAAATATTATGTGTTTGAATATGATAAGTTAAGGAATCTATATCCGTAAAGAGTAAAACTGCATGATCTTTGTATGTTTTCTTTATAAAATTGTAATGAAAATCATATATAACTAATTTAGATAATTCTAAAATTGTGAACCCGACGTAAATAGGTCTATTCATTAAGATACTAGTTTTTAGTCGTTCTGCAGCGGTTAAATCTTCATCATATGTCTTGAATGATTTAAAAGTAGACGAAGCTATTAATTTTTTTAAAAATACATTTCCAGTATGAATTATTAAATCTAATTCACTTATTTCAAATTCTTAACGATAGTCACATAGCATTGGAAAGTGTTTCATAAAGTATACCATGACTCATGATTTTTCCTTCATATTTATTTATTGTCACTTATTGTAGATCCTATTTTATAATTTACGTTAAAATTTTTCATTCATTCCTATCATTTTCTGGGTACTCTGTATATATTTTTTAGGTGCGTATTGTTAGTCTAAATTTTATCGAAGGTATTTCTGTGATAATATAGGTGAGGTAGCGCATTGTGTAATACAGTGTAATGCTGTATAATTAATGTGTATTTTAACTATAATCTCTGTTTTAACAAGACTTGTATCGAATTAGATTCATTAACCTATTTAATTAAAACCAATCTCCTATCGCAAGAATTCTTAAGGATATCTCTTAATTACTATTTTTAATTTTATTTCTTAGTTATTATTTTTTATTGAATACTTAATAAAGCATATATAACGAATCGAGTTGAATGTTTAGGAATAAATTGTGCGTTCTTAAGTCATTTCGAAACAGGCTCCTTCAAACAGACCCCTTCACGAAACTTTTAACCCTAAAACAGGACACTTCACACAACGTTTCGTATTAACAATAGGCCTTTCACAAGCATACTAATGTATATACTTTTAATAGGATTTTAAAATGTTAAACGATATTAGATCTAAATATAAATCATTTTTTTTTTTTTTTTTTACATTCAGTGAATAATTCTAGTCAAAATTCACGCATGTTCGAGCCTGTTAGTTAAATATGACAATACTCCTTCAACGGCATAGTTAAAAGACTAGAAAATTACTAAGCTATAATTACATTTTACAAGTATTCGAATACTACTATTTTAAAAGTATAGCCTATAGAGGGTAAGAGTGAAAAATTCTAAAAATAATCTTGCTCACCCATATGAATTGTATATAGGAGCTTGTATAATATAAAAATAAATTTCATGTATCGTCCCATCATGCTGTGTGACTCATCGCATAAATTGTTAGTATGTATTTTTAAAATAATTATTTTAAAAATAAATTAGAGGAAACATGCAATAATACCTATTCTTTTTGCCTACCTATTCCTTTTTGCCTACCATACATATTGAAAAAATACATTAATATTATATCTATTCATATATTATAACTTTAAATATATAAAGTAAGGATACTTACCTAGATCTCACAACCAACTCATACACTTGCTTTTGGGAGAAATGAATTGAAATGTATTCATATCAGTAAATCTTATATAGAATGTTATCGCAATCAGTCACGTGATGTTACTAATCTATAGATTAACGATAAGATAATGGACTTGTACTGAAATCATTTCTGGTCTGTTGCTATACAAGTAGCACGCATGTTTTTTCATGCTGTAGTCATATATTGAAGACGGGATTGCAAGTTTGTGAATAAGGTAAGATTAATTTATGTATATATTTTAAAATGTTAAACGATATAAATATTAGATCTAAAAATAAATCATTTTTACATTCAATGATTAATTCTAGTCAAAATTCACGCATTTCAAGCCTGTTGGTTAAATATAACATACACTAATAAGATTCGTTGATGATTCATTTTCTCATATAGGCAATAGTAGCAATCATTTCACATACTACAAGTGTAAAGTATGCAACATTTATGATTCTGCTTTATAATACCTATTCATTCTGTATTCTACCCTATGCTTTATCCATAACGTTATAATATCCCGTGGTTTTAAGAGATAAGCGAACACGTTTAGTTCTTTTAAGACATGCATGCAGTCGATCAAATTTGGATGAATTCCAGTACATTATGGTTTAAATATTTAGGTAAGATACTTTTTTTTTTTTCAATATTAAAAACAAAATTTTTTTAAATAATGCCCTAACTAAATAGTACAATATATATTTTATAAAAACAAAGTCAAAAGGTTAGTTATTCATTCCTCAAAAGAAGTTTTTAAGTTAAAATACTAAAAACTCAATTTAGTATAATTTTTCTATACAAAAAAAAGCATAGACTAATGTAATTTAGTTTTATATTATTTAAAATTTAATTCCTATATTTTATAGGGACTCCTGTATATTTTTTACCCTAAGCTGTATCAAGTTCATTTAAACACAGGTACATTTAAACAGATTCAAATTCCTTTAAACCCGTCTCTTATACTCAAAATTCTTAAGGGATATTTCTTATTTTACAATGAATACACAGTGAAGCCTTTTAAAACTTAACAGATTTTAGTATATATCACCATATGTATATATGAAGAGTAGCACCTATATAGAACTACACGAAATAATTCGTATACATTGACAGTTTTAAATAGTTCATTTACCTACAAAAAATGTGTCAGAAATTACGAGTCTCAGGTATTTCTTATCGCGGAGTGACTCATTATCGCATACGGGGTGAAATCAAAGCAAGATCTTCGCTTATCTGATAATATGACTCATTATGATTCAGCGATATGCATGTTGAGGGGGAACATTCAAATCTTAGTTACAGTTATAAATATGTATTTTAAAGCATAATCATTCGAAAATTCAATTATTTTTCATGAAATGATCTACCCTATTTTACAGACTTGTATGATAAATTTGGTGAAACATGAATCTTTTTTCTAAAAACTATATTTTGAACGTTATACTAAAAATGTGTTCGTGTAAAACCTATTTTTTACATTGCATGAATTCGTATTCATTTGAGATTAGTACTCTATTTCTTAAAATATCTGTTGAATCATAATATTTTTGCAGGGTATATTGTGAAGGGAGGCCTTTTCATTCAAACAGCGGACCTTGCATTTTCATGGAAGGTGAGTATCCCTTGTATTTCTGTCGCCATAATATAACATGAATCTATTGAATTTATTTTGTGAAGGTAGCTTAATATCTATAACTATGTGTTTGAACATATCGACGCGCAAGCTGTACTTTTAGCCTAACTTGAATTGAAAAAAAAAAAGGCGAAAGTGTAAATTATCTGATTTTATGAAGGGATCTTATGCATAATTGGAATTTTTGTGAAGGATGCTTTTTTATTCCAAAAGGGAACCCCTACAGTTTTTGTGAAGGGTGGTTTTTATTTGAATAGGGCACGTATCTCATTTATTTTATGAAGGGCTCCTTTAGTCTAATGCGAGTTCACACTTCGAAGGGTCCCTGTATTTTGAACCTATCGATGCGTAAGCTGTACTTTTAGCATAACTTGAATTGAAAAAAAAAAAAAAAAGGTCGAATAGGGCATGTATCTCATTTATTTTATGAAGGGGCCCTACAGTCTAATGCGAGTTCACACTTCGAAGGGTCCCTGTATTTTGAATCTATCGATGCGTAAACTGTACTTTTACCCTAACTTGAATTGAAAAAAAACAGGGTAAAGTGTAAATTATCTGATTTTATGAAGGGTCCTTATGCATAAATGGATTATTGTGAAGGGTTCCTTTTTATTAAAAAGGGGATCTGTTCACTATTTTAATTAACTACGCACTAGCTGGTAAAATTATATTTTATTCACATAACATTTCAATGATGTTGGAAAGTGATTCATGAATTATGTCGCTACGCATGATTTTTCATTCTTGTTTATTTTATATATACGTTAAAATTCTTTTTGTACCAATCTGTATTTTTTGTGGAAAGTGATTCATGAATTATGCCTGATTTTACATACTTGTTTATTTACATATACGCTAA
>CAWVPG010000071.1:0-63000 GCA_963931845.1 Maratus michaelseni | reverse complement strand
GGAAATTTTTAATCTTTCTTTGTGTAATTTATTAATCAGCAAAAAAGTAGATAATTTCGTGAAAGGGAAAAAAAATATATAAATACGATACTGCATACTTCCTATTTAATATTTCTCAAACGTATAATTTCAGAAAATTTTTTTATGAGTATAAAACAACATTGACTAACATTGGCAGATATTTTTTAGAAAAATGAAGACAAAATATAAAAATCAAATAAATGTGTTTAAATATAGAAGTCTACTGCATATAAATTTTTATTAAAAAATAGAAAAGAAAACACTATTGAAAGATCGTTTTTAATGCTCAAAACTAGAAAGGAAATATCCAGAATTTTCAATGTGAAAAATTTGTGAAATGAAGAAAAAAATCCTTTTAAAAAAATAGAAATATGAGAAATATGTGACCCCTGCAAAATAATATAATGTGTCGAAAGTCTCTTATATTAGTTCTATTCACAGCAACAGGAGATTTCTCCTAATAAGAATATATGTTAGAATCCTAAAATTTTATAGAAAAAAACCCCCATAAAAAACAATATTTTCAAATAATTAGCATATTTATAGACAAATTAAATAAAGACTACTGGAGTGTGAGCAATGAAGTAATATTTTAAAAGAACTTTATTTGTATCTTTCTTAACCACAGTTGTCTACATATAAAGGGACACAAAATAAATTCACATCTATATATTTAAGATGAAAAATGCATTCTGTCAAATCCACATGAAAATAGTCTCTTTGCACATGCATCAATGTTTTTTTGAAAGCTCTGAGAAACCCGGTTGATAAACCCAACCCTCACCTGTTTAGCCTAGGGGGATTGAAAACAGATGAAGCCATACACTGCATTGAAAGCATAGACCTTCTAACATATTTTTGCTTGGAGGTTGAAAGCTAATGCTTTTAGTGATGCTGAATGAGAACAATAAAAGAAAAAAAGATTATATTTTTAAGCACACTTTAACATTTATTTTAATACATTATATAACAATCGAGTTAAATTTGCCAAATAAGTGTAGTTATTATCCATAATATTGATATATACAGATTGTATTTTTTATTCACACAGATTTATCTTGAATGAAAAGCCTGAAAGTACTTAGGACACAGAGCGTCTTTTTGCATCATTCATATATATATATATATATATATATATATATCTTGTTTTTAGGAGCATTTAGTTGCATATTTAACATAAGTTTTTGTGGGATAATAATTTCCTCCTTCTTGTCGAAGCTCAGTTGCTACTTGAAGTTTCACGAGTTTCTTTCTTGGTAGCTCTTTAAAAGACCGTGATGGCTAACCTTTCTTTCTTCTCTTGAAAAACCTTGTTAAATAATGGATGTAACTATCGAAGATTTCAATTCCAGCAAATCTAAGCATTCATTGTTCGAATTGATTGCTTAGATTTCTTCCAAAGCAACTTATAACTGTAACATTTAACATATGGTAAAAAATTCTAAAATACCATCTCTTGTGTATCATAGTATGTTTGTATAAGCCTAATCCTAATAGAGAGTCCATTAGCTCAATTCCACCCATATTTTTGTTACACATCACTATTGATGGTGGTCTTGGAATTGGTGTGAAGGATTTACCTCTTACTCCGACGGCCATAGGCGTAGCCTCGGGGGGGCACGAGGGGGCACGTGCCCCCCCAACTTTCTGAACATCAATTTCTAAAATATGTTCATACAGTCAATTAAGACTTTTCTTGTATTGACCCAAAATGTGAAATGAAATAACTACTTTAATTTTCACTTTATATTTCTTCATTTTTTTTACTTAATCAGATGTCAGATCAGTATAGATAGCTCAGCTCTTTTTCTTTGAAGTAATGAATTTGGTAGCAAAAATTGTGTTGTGCAGTACAAACCCTGATATGAACATTCATTAAACGAAAGTTTGAACTATTACTCTCTTACAGCTGCGGACAATTTCAATGTGTCAGCTGTTTTTTTCCGCTGTCTGCGGTTAGTATCTACATGTACTTTTTCTTTTCTTCTCATTCCGTCTGTAGACTTTAGAAAATGTAGTTATGTTTATCAGAGCGGGAGTTCTGTTTCCCCGCAATATATATTTCATTTAATTTGTTGTAACTTTAATTATAATTTAATCAAGTCACACTGCTTTTCCAAGCTGTGTCGCTGGAGTTATTTACCAATGGAATGCAACCACACATCACTAAAATTATAAAAAAATAATTAATATTTTCTTCATTTAGTTATTAAATATGTTCCTCTCTCTTCCTTATTATTTTTTTTTTATTGACATCACTTAATCTTCTACTATACCTTCGCATTTTTGAGATGCATGGTTAGGATTTTTTTTTTCAAAATGTAAGCCTTCTTGAATGAGCTGTTTTAAAGTTAATATACAGCTGTACCTTGGTAAACGATGGTAGTCTGTTCCAGAAATACCGTTGTTAAGTAAAACCGTTGCTATGTAAGGTGCAATTTTCCATACAATTTTGCAGGCGCACATACATTAAATGATTAGTTACTTCTTAAAAGTGCCGTTTAAACTTATTTCAAATGTCTTAAAAGCTTGATAAAGGTTTTCTATTTATTATCAGGGCCGTACCGCGGGTGGTGCCCCCCCCCCCCCCCCCTACCAGGCGCCAGATACAGTTGTTGTGGTGCTGTTTATGATATTTGTTACAAAAATATTAATTTCAATAAAATGATCTAGCGGAGCTTTCCTCATTTACTTGGTCGTTTTTTTTTCAAGTGAACCTCGAATTAAATGAACCTAGTAGTGGGGTCCAACTGCTGCCAACAGCGTACACCCGTGCAGGCTACGCCTGTTCTGGTCTCAAATCAAACTAAGCTTGAATTTTTTTAATTTTTTATTTCGACCCAAATTAGTTTAATATTTTGAGCATCGTAGTTCACGTTACGACGATTTTGTATTCTCCCAACTTTAATTTAATCGCAGGAAAGCAAAATTTAACAGAGGTGTAGTTCTTTCCGTTTAAAAAAAAAAAAGGTCAAAAATTTGCCGAAAAAGCGAAAAATCACTAAAAAATTCACGAGCAATTCAAAACTTGCAGAGGACAAAATATACTATATTAGTCTCTAAAAGCTTGGAAACGAATTCATTTTACAAGTGTTAAAAAATTGCTGCTAACCGCGAAAAACCGCAGAAAATCGCGTACAATTTTTTATGTACGCGATTTTAATACAATATATTTAAACCGGATTCCTTTCGCCGTAGAATGCGAAGAAACGCTAAAAATCCCCCTCTCCCCCTTTTTTTTTTTTTTTTTTTTTTTTTTTTTTTTTTAATCGCAGAGGACAAAATTTACTATATTGGACTAAAAGATTGAAACCCGATTAATGTAAAAAATCTTAAAAAATTGCTGTGAAACGCAAAAAAAAAGTTTAAATCGCATTATAAATTAAAATCATTCTACGGATGATGAATAAACTTTACTGAAAAGAGAAAAAAAATACTGTATTGGGCTAAAAAATTGAAAGTGGATTCTTTTTATGAATGTGAAAATATCTCCACAAAACGTGAAAAAAAAATCCCATTAAAAAAAAAAATCCACGAAAAATTAAAAAACCACAGAAGACAAAATTTACTATATGTTCAAAGATTGAAACCAGATTTCCTTTACGAATGTAGAAAAATCGCCGCAAAACGCATAAGAACGTAAAATTTCCAAAAAATAATCGCGAAAACTTAAAAATCTCAGGGAACAAAATTTATTACATTAGGTTAAAAAATTGTAGCTGGATTCTTTTTACGAATGTCAAAAAATCGCCGCGAAAAAGCGTTAAAATCGCATGAAAAATTAAAATTATAGTACGGATTCCGAATAAAGTTTATTGAAAAGAGAAAAAAAAAAGTTTCTCTATTGGGTTAAAAGTTTAAAACTGGATTCTTTTTACGAATGTGAAAATATCACCACAAAACGTGAAAAAAAAAATCACATAAAAAAAATTACGAAAAATTAAAACATTGTAGAGGAGAAAATTAACGGTATTGTATTTAAAGACTGAAACCAGATTTATTTTACGAATGTTAGAAAAATCGCTTCAAAATGCGTAAAAACGGAAAAAAAAATTCACGAAAAACTTAAAAATCGCAGAGAACTAAATTTATTATATTGGGTTAAGAGATAGTAGCTAGATTCATTTTACGAATGTCAAAAAAATCGTCGCAAAGCGCGAAAAAACACTAAACCCCGCATAACAAATTCGCGAACGAATTCAAATTCGCTATAACGAGTTCCGAATAAACATTATTGAAAAGAAGCCAACATTTACTATATTGGGCTAAAATAATTTGGGCTAAAAGGTTGTAATTGGATTCCTGTTACAGATGTTAAGAACTTCCACGAAACGCGAAAAAAAACCCCGCAAAAACTCGCATGAAAAATTCGGGATTAAAATCAGTGAGTACAAAATTGAGTACAAAATGTAATCGCAAAGTTCAAAATTTAGTACAATGGGCTGAAAGATCAAAACTGGACTCCTTTTACGAATGTTTAAAAATCGCAGCAGAACGCAAAAAAAAAAAAACCAGCAAAATATCTAAAAAAATCCATGAAAAATTTAAAAATCGCAGAGGACAAATTTTACAATAATGGGTTAAAAGGTTGAAACCAGATTCGCATAACAAATGTTAAAAATTTTCCAAAAAACACGGAAAAACACTAAAAATCTCATAAAAAGTATAAGAAAAATTTAGAAATCGAAGATCACAAAATTTGCTATATTGGACTAAAATATTGAAGTTGGATTCTGTTTACGGATGTCAAAAAATCGCCGCGAAACGCGAAAAATCACATAATAAATTTTCAAAAAGTTAAAACATCGCAGAGTAGAAAATGTACTATATCGGCTGAAAAAATAAAACCAGATTTCTCGTACGAATGTTTAAAAAATTGCCTCGGAAAGATAAAAAACGCTAAAAATCACACAAAAAATTCGCGAAAAATTTTAAAAAGGCAGATGACAAATTTTACTATATTGTGTTAAAAGATTGAAACTTATGTCCTAATACAAATGTTAAGAAATTGTCGCAAAACGCGAAAAAATGCTAAAATCACATAAACATTTCGCAAAAAATTCAAAATTTGCTGTACGACGAATGTTTTAGAAAAAAACTTTTAGGTCTAGGGGGCTAGAAAATCGCAACTGAATTCCTTTTTCCCAATGTGAAAAATTTCTGCGAGGCCGTTTTTAACCAAGATACCACTGTATATGTATATGGGAATGTGTGCGTGCGCGCATGTGTGTGTTTAATAAACATTTGTGCCCCCCCAAAAATTTCGGTCACGCTACGCCTATGCCGACGGCCTACAAAATAAATAGGATTTGCTCCTGGAAACGGATATGCCAAATGCAAAGCAGAATTGTCAAACCATTCCTATTTTCTTATCACTTGTTGTGATGCAGAATGTACCCCTTGGTTGTTTTTTTCCTTTCTTTCATGAGGATGAGTTTTGTTGAAGTTTGTTTTATTAGATTATGGCGTATTGTCCCTGTTGAAAATATTTTTCACTCAACTACTCTAATCAGGAATCATATGGTTGTGAAAGATTATGAAAAAACAATTTGTGGATTTTATTTTTATTCTGTTCACAAAGTCTCAACACAACACTTCATGAAGATCTTAATTCAGCAAACTCATCTTATGTAATATCAGTTGTTCCTGGATAGATTCCAAAAGGCATACGCATACTATGATATTCCTCCCAGTATGCAATCTTTTATCTCCAAACGATGAGTTTAATTCCTTATATATTGCTTTATCTTCGATTGTCCCTTGATGGCAATCATCATTAGTAAAACTATAACTTTAGTGAACAGTAAATTTAAAACTAGAACATTTACTAGCTTTACAAAATGTATTTTTAACTAATTTTCTATTGTTAATTTATTACTTTTAGATACATTTCATTATTTTGCAGTGAAATAATTTTCAGTGAAATTTATAACTTTACTGAACAGAATGTGTACCATTACCACATGTTCGCATTAGGTGCACTAAGCCTCATATGAGGCTCCATGTTCTTTCCCAGTTATAACAGCTACGTTTTATTTAGAAACATATTAAAACACATCATTATAATAAATACATATCTTAGAATGTTAAAAATAATTTTCTTACTTTTGCTAAACAAATATGTGTTTAGAAGTGGGCGATTCTAAAAGATCAACTCAGCGTAAAACCAAAACAACTTTAAAGCACTCATAAACTGCAGTGCTTCTATCTCACAGCAAAATCTAGAACAATCTAAAGCCTCATTTGAGATTTAAGAGAGTATTAACAGTAAAAATAATGTTTTTGTTTTCTATTTTAGCATTTTAAATCTCTTTGATCGGGGTTTAAAATAGGAGCCTCATATGAGGGCCAGGGTAATGAGAGGCCTAAGAATGTGGTGTAAAAAGTAAAGTAAATACGCCTGGACAATTTATGCAGTTATGATTTAAGTAAACTTAATGATATATTAAATAAAAGATATTTAAATAATAGCAGGGCTCCCACTCAACTTTTGTAGTTAAAAATGGAAAAACGGCACCATTTTTTTCAAAAAATTTACCAAGGACCACATATTTGTTAAGAAGGGACCTATCCCGGCAAATCAGAAAATAAAAGATACACAGACCCCCCCCCCCACTCCCTTATTTGTTGCTTATTTATAAACTAGCTGACCCGGCCAGCGTTGCCTGGGCCCGTGATAAAACCGTAAATAAATTCCATATTTGTATGAATTTATATCTTTAAGGACAAAATCGTAAAAAAACATTTACTTCTTTTTTCAAGTGGGATCATTATATAGTTTTTAAAAAATAGCTTTTGTACAAAAAAAAAGAAAAAAAAATAGCTTTTGTCCAAACCCTTTGATATTTTCATTTTTCATAAATATAACTGTTTTACAGCCTGTGTAAAAATTGCATCAGAAATATTGTTATCTGTTTGTAAAATAAATATGTTTTCTTCTTGCGCCGGGTCCGTTAACATAAAAGAAGTATTCGTCGAATACGAAATGTTTAGTAACTTTTAGCGTAAGAAATTTTTTTTCTGTTGAGGCACGAAATGATCTGCGTTCACTGGTGCTTTTGAAAGGGTTAAAATCTGTATTAAAAAAAATAATTATACCATCTATTAGAAAGTTTCAGCTCTAAGAGCATGTGTTTGGTTGGTCTGTACCTCTAAAAATGTGAAACTGAGAGGCGTTGGCGTAAGGCAGAAAACCAGGGGTGATTCTGAGTAAAAAAAAAATTTCTGAAATGTTACAACAAGGGGCAGGAACGGGGGAATCCCCTTCCGGCACTATCTATGTGTTTCTTTTTCGCACCCCTTTGACGATATTTGTATGTTTTTTCGAGATCTTTTGACGAAATTTGTGGATTTCATGCGATCTTTTGACGAAATTTTCCGTTTTTCGCAATCCTTTGAGGAAATTTGCCATTTTTCGCTATCTTTTGACAAAATTTTCGTTTTTTTTCGCGATCCTTTGACGAAATTTGCAGTTTTTCCGCGATCTTTTGACGAAATTTGCCGTTTTTCGCGATCCTTTGACGAAATATACAGTTTTTTCACGATCCTTTGACGAAATTTGCCATTTTTCGCAATTTTTTGATGAAATTTGCCTTTTTGCGATTCTTTGACGAAATTTACCGTTTTTTCGCAATTTTTGGACGAAACATGCAGTTTTTTCCGGATCCTTTCGTGAAATTTGCCTTTTTTGCGATCCTTTCACGAAATATGAGGTGTTTTCATGACCCTTTGACGATATTCACCATCTTTTCATGATCCTTTGACGAAATTCACCGTTTTTTCGCGATCCTTTGACGAAATTTGACGTTTTTTCATGATTCTGTGACGAAATTTGACGTTTTTTTTCAATCCTTTGACGAAATATACAATTTTTCGCGATCCTTTGACGAAATTTGCTGTTTTTTTGCGATCCTTAGACAAAATTTATATTTTTTTGGCGATTCTTTGACAAAATTCACGTTTTTCTCATAATCCCTGGACGAAATTTGCATTTTTTCGCGATCCTTTAACAAAATCCGCGTGTTTTGCGATCTTCTGATGAAATTGCCGATTTCTTTTCGAACTATTGACGAAATTGATTTCTTTCGGCGATCATGTGTAGAAAAACGCAATATATTTTAAGTCCGAATTTTCGTATTTATGACAGATTTTTAAAATTTTCGGAAATGACTGCCTTAATTTTTCGGAAAATTCGGAACAGAATCACCCCTGCACTATTTTACTCACTATGAGTAATGTAAAAGTCTTCTTTGAATAATATACAAACTGCAAAAACCTTTTCTTTTTTTAAATAATTCTTTTATTGAAGAAGCCACAGAATAATTTTCTTTAATATATTGGTTGTAATAACTGTGTAGGACTCATTTTTCCATTGTCAAGATTGATTTTAAAAAGAAATATACTCAGCACTAACTTCAACAAGGAATAAAGTAACAGAAATAGCAGAAAATGCAGTATCAACAACACGTTTCTTTCTTTTAATAAGGACAATTTAGAATTTAGTTAGCGCTCTAAGATTTTTTGTGAGGCTGGCAGACTATATCAGGCACGAACGCACCAAGTTTTAAAAAGATTCGGTGACTAGAAGTATTTTTAATAAATATAATAGTAAAAAGATGTGGATCCAATGGGCTGAGACGTGGCGAGGTAGATGTTTACAAATGTGCTGGCTTAATGACACCCTTTAAACTATTTTTAATGGTTCAAGACACTTTAGGACTTAACAGATAACTTAAAAAAGGTAATGAAAATTTCGATGATAACAGCTTTTATGATGGATACAGCTAAGAGAAGTTGTTTAACAAATGATGAGTTAGCATTAATTGACGAGCTCTTGGAGAGCGGGGGGGGGGGGGGGGGGGAAGTTCAAAACTTTATCTATCTACATCATTTTTTATGGACACAATAACTTCTATTCCCCTCCCATATACGCATATAATCTGCTGTTTGAGAAGCCAGGTGCGAAGTACATCTGAAATGATACTTGTTGTGTTTACTAGAAAGAAAAGAGAAAGAATGTTGTCCACTTGTTTTTTTTTTAAGAAATTCTGCTTGTCCCTCCTTGTGCAAGGGGCAAATGCAAGAAGACAATACTATTGTTGAAGGCATTATGCAACAAAAAGTTACACAAATACTATCTAAAGCTACACAAATAGTAACTATTTATAATAAGTATTAGATGATATAAAGTTATTTCATATATAACAGATATTTTATTGACTTCATCTCTTCATTTAAATCAATAAAGTATATGAATAATAAATGTAAAACCATATCTGTATATCACTGTAAATATATAAAAAAATAACAATTATTAAAAATTAAGAGTTTTTAGACATTGATAACGATATCATTAGCGGTGAGGTTTCGATGAATGATAACGTATAACGTAAGGGGGGGGGGTGTCCAAAATTACCAAAAAGTTGATATCGTTATATATGTACAGTCCCTAATGAAAAATATAGAATTTTAATTTAGTCATGTAAAATAAATGTATATTATAACACAGACGAGTAAAAAAAAGCCAGTTTAAAAAAAGCCAGTCTGATGGCTGTTTAAATCGTTTAGCGCATGACAACTTTTTGAAAAGTTACTGTATATTTTAAGATCAATATTTTCATTAATCCAAAAGCTTGTGAATAGGTTTTTATACTTATCTTACATCAAATATTTGTTATTATTAATCAAAAGTTTGTTGATTAGCAGAGCCGGATTAAGCATTTATGGGGCCTAAAGGAAATTTTCGGCTCCCCGTTCCCCCTCTACTGGAAATTTCACCCCCCCCCCCCCCACCCGTCACAGATCTTTTACCCAGTGAAATACAAATCTTAAAAATTGAATATGTGTATTATTAATCAAAAACTTTTTACTTTCTTCCACCTTTACAAAAAGAAAGTATTGCATTTGTGGATTTTGACGGATTTATACGTTTTAGAAAGTCTTGAATACAATTTGACTGTCTTTTGAAATGTCTGTATGTGACACAAATTTTGTGCACTGAATTTAATAAAACTTCAGATTCAGTTAGACCTTGACATAAATTTGTGCCGATTAGGTTTTGGTGTAAATCGCTTGCTATCTGCTATACTGCATTTTTCACAATTCATATAATAAAAATCTATATCATATTAAAAATCTATTTGTAAGAAATCTTCAGTCATTTTCAGACAGTGTCACTGTGATTCTGCTTCGAAAACATAAATGCACTTTTGCTAGTTTAAACAGAGATTAAAATTATTCTCAAATTGATATAATAAAGTTTTTATTTAATAAGGATTAAATTTGTAAACTGATAAATTAGAAAAAAATGAATTACTTACAGTTTGTAAGGATGAAATTTGCCTCATCTTGCTCGATGTGATCACATACCTTCCAACATGTCTATTTTCAAAGTCTTGCAATTTTCCTGACGTATTTCATTGTGACTAGAATTTCTCAAGTCTGGGTAGGTTGTGACACATTGTTGTCAGAACAGTTAATATCCTTCAGACTAGTCTATTTTCCCATGTCTGCTGTCTTTTGGATGGCACTTGCAGTTCACAGGAATGCCTCACTCTATGGTAAAATCGCCTCTCAGCCCACACAGCGAGACCAAAGCATACATCCACTCAAACAGCTCAAAAACTATCGCAACTTTGACATCAGCAGGGCCAGCATGCAGGCCATTCTGCAGATCACAAGACCCATCCAAAAGACAACAGAAGCTGACAAATTGATCAAAATCTGAAAGTATGAAGTGCCCTATTGACAGACCTAAGCCTAGATATGCCCCACCCCAGGAAGAACCCAGAATTAGGGATTTGCATGCTAGGCAGGGTAACTACCCAAACAGGAGAATGAAAGACTTTTCCAAGTGTGCAACAAATCTCCATCACCGACTAAGGCTTCTTGTGTATGAGCCCGGTTGGCAGGACGGTTCTTATAATTTAGACATCATTCCATTTGGCTGCTTCTGCTGTCTTTTGGATGGTACGTACAGTTCACAGAATGGCGCTAAAGAAATGGTCTACTCAAGGGTGAAATCATCGCCTCTCAGCCCACAGAGCAAGACCAAAGTACAGATCATCCAGCATGCAGGCCATTCTGCAGACCACAAGCACCATCCAAAAAAAAGCAGAAGCAGACAATGTATGAAATCCAAAGAAAATACTGTCCTGTTGACAGAGCTTAAGTCTTCCCATACTCTAGAAACCCTAGTCAGTGCTGTATAAGCAAATTCCCAAAGCCAATAAACTCAGAAAGAACATAAAAATGTTTTTAGTTTCTAAATAAAGCTAAACCTTACAAGTTGGCAGATATGTAAACAAAATCCCAGAAGCATCTGTACCTGAAATAGAGAAGAAAATTTAAAATTAAGATATGTTATGAAATTTTTAAATTCAGAAATTATCTTCTTGGAACAGATTAAAAAGAAACTAGTAATTTCACTAAGTGATGCTGAGAAGTGAAACAGAACAAAGCCAGAATTAAGTAAAATATTAAGTGCATGGTATGTTTTGAAAGACTATCCACTGTTTTAGTAATTGTATCATGGATTACGATTATGGAAAACAGGATTCCTCATTAGTCACTTTACTTTCATCTGTGTAAAAAAGGGTTAGTATACTGTACATTCCAGCATATAACACTTTTAAAACAAGAAAAATGGTTAAATTTTACAGTTGCACATTACATGCCAGATATATAAATGAAAGTTTAAAAATAAAACAGAATTGATTTGTATTTTAATGTAAAAATCTATTCCTATAAAAGGAAGGAAAATGCCTAAACTTAGTAATCAGAGCTCCCACTGGTCCGTTTTTTGAAAACCAGTATTTTTGTAGAAAGAAAATTGTGGTAGGTATTTGCAACAATTGCAACTAAAACGAGCTTCGAAGCTAGTTTCTACAAAATTTATAAAGAAGATTTTTCTTTAAATAAAAGTGGTGTTCAAAAAACGGACCGAGTGGGAGCCCTGAGTAATTGATTGATATGTCCGCCCATTTCTAATAACATCTTACGATTTCACATGTGTCTACTTTTATTTTGTTGTTCTTTTTAGTATTTCTAGAAATATCTAGAAAATGCAAGATTGTATGACTGGAGCTTCCGGTTTTGACAATTTCATTTAAAACCCATTTAAAACGGGATTACGACAATTTCACGTATATTATCAATCAGTGGTGTGAAAGGGTGCGTCAACTACCTCTTTAACCACAAGGCTGCCAGTAACTCTTAAGCGGATTGAACTATTTGCATTTACGCAAATTTCTTGGTTGAGATAGTCCCTTCAGAGTCGCAGAGCAATGATAATAAATACCACATGTTCTTCATCTTTAGAAACTAATAATGATTATTTTAACTTCCGTAAAAGGCACTTGCACACCTGCACTCTTTCTCTGTTTTGTTAAAATATTTCCTTTTTTAGAAAGCTTCTATAACGTTATCTTTTAAACATGAGTACTGAAATAGGAACAAATTCTATTTGAGACGAAATTGTTAAATTTTAAACTATTATATTAAGACTATTTTTTAAACATTATTATTAAAAGTGAATGAACTTAGGATTTATTATTAAGCTTGAATGTTGGATATTGTTTCTTGAAAACACTTACACCCGAAATAGCTGATAAAATTTCAACTAAAGCGTAAATGCCTTTAAGATTTAACACCGTTTTCACACATCTAATTAATGCCCAGTTTTTTTTTTTAACTTTTATTTTATTTGCTCTTATATCTTATGTTTTTAAGTAATGTAGAATATGATTCTCACACCATCATTGAAGATTTATTAGGATAATAATAAAAACATTTTCTTTTATTATTAATTAAAGGACATGTTTTGTGCTAATACTAACCTAGAATGGATTTATGAAGACTGAATATCATTGCATCAATGAATCATTACGGATTGCATCAAAGATCTTTTTGTAAAAAAATTTCAATTTTTTTTTTTTTTAGTCTGGTGTTCAAGTAATTCCACATGTTTTAACATTCAGAGAATTTTTCAAGAAAATAAGAAAAATAGACTTAAGGTGTTGATTTACATTATTTAGACTTTTATTTCAAACATGTATTTCATTTTATAAACAGGCACTTTTACCTTAAAACATTTGTTTGAGGGAGAAGAGTCAAGGGATAATATACTACACCTGAATGTGGAAAGGTGTGAATCAATTTAAACCTATTATGCTAATAAATGGAACATTGACATAGGAATATTGGCTAGAATTACTCCATGGTCAAAGATATGAAAATAAACAATCAGGTAAAAATAATAGATAACGTGCGTAATTTTTAAAAAAAGTATATGAAAATAATAACTTCAAAGCCCGTGCGTCTTTAGAATATTTGCATTTGGTTTTTGAAAATGACTCAGAAAGAGTCGAAAAACATGTAAAACAACTAATAAAAGTTATTTTAATTTATATTATAGTTGTTAATTTTAACCTTTAGCATTTAAAAGTAATATACTATTACAAGGTGTTATAATTTATTATATTGTTACTTTTAATGATTTAAAGAAAAAAAAATACAGACTCTGCGTTATATTTCAGACATGCAAGATATTTGGTAAAAAATAAAAATATAATAATAATTAAAAACTAAAACTTAGAAAGCATTAAACTGTATAAACATGCGTAGTTACTTTATCAAGTTGTGAAATTTTAAGTTGAATAAAAAAAAAGGTAAAGATAAAATAATTTATGATACTATGAAAATTGATTGTTGAAACTGAAATAAAATCAGTTGACTACATAGATATTCTTCAAAAATTCTCTCAACGAAGTCATCGTTAAAATTTTTCTCAGATTTTCTGTAAATTAGAGTAATATAATTATTGTAAATTATAGTAATGTTTTTATATGACAAGCAATTTCACCTCGAAGTACCAGAAAAATACCACTATTTACCACTTCGAATTATAATGAAAAATTGTTTCACTTCTGTTTGTCAGATTTATGTTCCTTCGCACTCTGAATGTCTCAATTTCAGTAAAAATACTTGTGTAATAATGAAATTTGATTGTGTTGTAATGCTCAGATGAGCCGACATATATATGAATCCATTTTTGCTCGCAAACGCATGAGATTGGCAGATGCTGTTATTCAGAAACCATGTTGTTCGGGAACTGAATAGCTTTTCCATTCTTCGTTAAAAATAGAAGGCCTATCAGAAAAACTTGGTGAAAAATTTCGTTTTTAACAGAATTTCTGGATGCGACAGCCCGATAAAGGTCGTTGTGAGACAACAATTGCTTATAACTCAAGATATTCCTTTCTCGAAAAATGAAAAAATATATATTCGATTTCAAATCACTGAAATGTGCTAGAGTTTTGCATTATTGAATCGGGATTTTTTTTTTCCTTCAGAAGCGCCTTAAATGCAAGGTTCGTGATTTTTTTTTTATTAAAAAAAAAAAAATAAAATAAATAAATAAATAAATCGAATTTTTTTAATTCGGATTTTTGTTTTATTTAATTCAGATTATTATTATTATTATTATTATTTAAATACACATTTTAAAGTAAAATAACCTCAGAGTAAACATACCTGTATGCTTACTCTGAGAAAATAACCTTTACAAAATCATTAAAATTAAAAACTAAAATAGCTCTTTTAAATTTATTTGAAAAAAAAATACTCATTCACTTGGTTGATTTGAAATACTTTAATCATATGAATAATTAAATATTACAGTTACAAAAAATGGAGCAATAGAAACAGATTTAATTTGAAAAGGTGAATTATCTTTTACTTTTGAAAACATGAAATAAATAAAACGAATTATTTTGTGTTATATGATCACTTGCTTAAACTGGAATTTAACAAATATAATATTCACTTAATGAATTTTGAGAATGATAATTCACCTTTTCAAATTAAATCTGTTTCTATTGCTCCATTTTTTGTAACTGTAATATTTAATTATTCATATGATTAAAATATTTCAAATCAACCAAGTGAATGAGTATTTTTTTTTTCAAATAAATTTAAAAGAGCTATTTTAGTTTTTAATTTTAATGATTTTGTAAAGGTTATTTTCTCAGAGTAAGCATACAGGTATGTTTACTCTGAGGTTATTTTACTTTAAAATGTGTATTTAAATAATAATAATAATAATAATAATCTGAATTAAATAAAACAAAAATCCGAATTAAAAAAAATCGATTTTTTTTTTTTTTTTTTTTTTTTTTTTTTTTTTACATACATACATAAAGATGATCTCTGATGATGATTATATATTACAAATTTCAATGGATCTGAAAAAAAAAATGTATTCTTTGTTATTAAAATATTTGAAAAGAAACCAATTTTCCAGCTGAGTTCCTGAGCAATTACTGAGTTTAGACTGAATCAAAGTTGGATTTATTTAATTTAAATTTTAAAAAATTAAATCAGGGTTTTTAAGACTATAAAAACTTTAGTTGTTAATTAGCTTACATTTATAAGTAACTAAAATTTAAATTATTTTTAACAGGAACAAAAAATCATGCGTTAAGCATAGATTATGAAACGCCTTCCAACACAATCAGAATAATGTAACAAAACTTCATAGATTCATAAGGTGAAATGTGATATCAAAGTAAACAATTCTCGAAAACGTATATCATATTCGAAAACCCAGTTTCAGTAATTAAAATTAATAATTGAAAAATATCTGTTTTTTTTTTGTACATGATCAATAGATTTGTATATATGCCACACAATATGCTAAAATTTAGTTCAGTTAGGAAACGCACAGCAAAGCTCAAAAATTCCAGTCTTCAATTTCGGTCAATGAAAGATAATGTACTCGACATCTTTTGCGCAGCCCTGTATAGGATCTATAGAATTTATATACACCAAGCAATATGTAGAAAATTAGTTACATTTAAAAAAGCGTGCCACAACGGAAAAAACTCTTCTAGAAATTAATGTTCACAGACAGTACTGTACCGAATTATTTTGTATGTCCCTGTAAATGAATGATAAATGCTATGCTCTCTATAATCTATGATAAGCATAAAAATTGTAATATAACTCAGTGATATATATCAATTTCAATATGTTTGAGATATATTAACATCATTAAAATACACCGCAAACGATTTTGCCTCATTCGACCCCATGCGATTTCGACCGTAATGTAAAAGAATTCTTTTGAGTGTGCCTGTAAATGAACTATAAGTGCTACATACTTCATTTTCAATACCGAACATGCCATAGTTGACCTCAATGACATATATCAGTTGCGGGGAAATCCGAGTATATTTACGAAAGTTAGAGCTCGGACGGACAGACAAACCGAATGAATAAACACTTTTCAACTTTGTTGGAAAATGTTAAAAATATACATAAAAACATTTCAGACTATTACAAGCCATGAAATCCTTTTATTTTCCAAACCTTTGCATAAATAAACTTACATCAGAATATTGAACCACTTGTTATTTACATGTGGAAGTAATGAGATATTTACATAAATTTAATAAAAAAAACTTTTGAATGTCCTATATTTATTTATTCTAATGTTTCCCATATCCTCACAGAATGTCTCCATGTTTTTGTATTAAAAAAATTACATAAGATTTAGATGTTTTTTAATAGATAAATATTCATTAATCTTTTAATGTTTTTCAGCTAAGATTCTTTATTTTTAAATTGGGATTTTTATTTTAAAGTGTGATATTTGATTTAAATAAAATTAAAAATCATGGATTTTGAATTCTCAGTCTCTCTGTTTCCTTAAATTTACAAACTTTTTATTACTATTATTTTTTTTCAAAACAGAATATTTATTACAAAATATCTTGATTTAAATTTGAAATAAAATTTTTACTAAAGTTATTTTACATCAATGATTTAAAAAAAAAAAATCATCTTAATCTTAATCTTAATCTTAATCATCTTAATCTTAAAATAAATCTTATTTAAATCAACAAACCCTGCTTAACAGTGGTGTGAATTTGTTTCCCAGATTCAATTTAAAAAATCGAATACATTATTTTTTTATGAATTGTTATATTTTACGTGCATTTTGAAGAGGTTATGCTTTTTATAATTAAATTAAGTAAGCTAGATTAAATACTAAAACCAGTGAAACAGAACGTATGTAAAGCGGAAAACTTTTTTAAACGGAAAATTTCATGGTCTCGGTGAAAATAATATAAACTGTAAGGAATAGTGTACCTGCTAAGATGAAAACCTGTCTATAGTGGAATTTTATTCGGTATCTTGTGAGTTCGTCTTAAAAGATTTTACTGTTTAAGAGTTTTAAAATTATAAATATGCCTGAAAGAAGAGAAAAAAAAACACATTTTAACATAGCTGAAAACTTTTTACTTCAGTTTGTCTGTCTGCCTGTGCTTCAATTTTCGTAAATATGATTGGATATTCACAAAATTCATGCTCTGATAATGAGGTTTACTATACCATTCTTCGTTATTGAAAATGAAATGTATTTTAAAACATTTATTATTATTTTAAACGGGACATATGAAAGAATACCAATACATCATCGTTTATAGATGGTTTTACCATTTTTTCCAGAAAAAGACAGAAAACAGAACAAAAACAGAAAACAAATATGCAATGTACTGCGTGCAGTATTTATACGTCCTAGAAAATACCTCATAATTTTTTTAAAATAATACAGTGAGCAAAGCCTTTGTCTTATATGTTACATCATATATACACAGATTTTTTTTGTTGTTGTTTAATTTTGTTAATGTTAATTTTGTATTTCTATATTTCCTATTAGGATAAAGTATATTAACATTACATTCATCTTTTTTACTGATTTGTTTTAATAATTATTATTTTTTAATGATTTATATGAAAGATTATAGTTGTTTTTGCTTATGATATATATATATAATACATTAATTAATTTTATTATCTAAAATCCCCACAACCGCTTTTTTTTTTTTTTTTTTTTTTTTTTTTTACAGAACTGAAAATGAAACAATTTTCAGCAATTTAAAAGCAAAAAATTTTTTTAATGATTATTTATTATTATTGTTTTAAATCAGTTTCGCGCATTGTTTTGTTATTATTACATAGTTAAATCGATTGACATAATATATATAGAATAAATTCTGGCTTATTTAGAAGTGAAAAATTCGAACAAAATAAAATAAAGAGAAAGTAAAACAAAACATTGAACATAAATGACTACATTTTGCAAACTTAAACTTTCGAAATTTTACATATAGTTTTTTCACCAATTTGACCATGTTTAAAAAAATATATATTCTCAACAAATTATGCACTTAACTTAAAAAAAAAAAAAAAATCCTTAAAGACAGTTATTTAATTAACACATTAAAAATAATCAAAATGTAAACACATAAATAGTATTAAAATAGCCATAAATATCAGACCGCAATAGATTTCACCGAAGATAGTGAATACAGTCCATTTTAAACGTTTGTTGAAATGAAATTCATAGTTGCTAATGTTTTTATCAGAATTTATCTTGAAGTGTTATAATATTACGCTTTTAACACATAAAATATTAAATTAAGCAGATATTTCAGAAATATTTTGGCAACTAAGGCGGAAAAAAAACATCTTTTAAGAAGAGTACGAAAAAAAAAATTAAAAATTAAATTTTATGAGGAGAATTTTTAAATGTACGGTGCATTCTTCTACTCCCATATCTTTAATATTGGCGAGGAGAATTAGAGAGCTGACTGAGAAACCCCCTTAAGGATATTTTCAAATCCAAACTAGCTACTTTACGAAATATTTTTTAATTTACTTTTGTTCGGAAACTTGTGAAATTAGCAAGTGTTCTTAATTCAGAAACTTTGTAATCAAAAGGCGTTTTCCATTTTTTGGTAAAGGCCAAAGATCTTTCAGAAAATACAGCCAAAGTCAGCGTTTTGAATCGAATTTCCGACGCCGCAGCACAAGAAAGGAGAAAAACGTGTTGTCACATAGCAAGAATCGCTTATAACTCGATTAAAAAAATGGATGACTATGATAAAATGGATAACAAAAAATGGATTCCAAATTGTTTCAATACCCTGCTAATTTTATGCCTTTACGTTTAAAAATGAGTCACAAAATGCGTCAGAAAGTTTCGTGCTGTTAAGCATATTATTTGAGAACCATCTTAACGGAATCTTGGGATATAATTGATGAGGAAATAAATAAACAAATGTTCTAAAAAATGTTTGTTCAATTATATTTTTTACATAATACATTTCTTGTTATTTTTTAGGCCACACGAAATTTATTATGGTTTTTGCTCATGATACAAAAAGCTGAATTGTTTAGTTATAATTTTTATAAAACTTTTATATGCAGAATGATTTTTTTTTTTTCTGTGATTTGCACTTTGAAAACAGTAGAGGCTGTGGAGTTTATCTACAAGAGGAACTGACATTGAAGAATGAATAATAATGGATGGGAGGGGGGTTGTGATACAGATGTCTTTTAATGAGAAAAAATGTTTCTTCGCTTTATCTCCATTCGAGGGGCCCGTATATCAAGGATTGTTTGTAAAGAAAGACGAGTAAGGATTGAATCTGGCTACCTTTCTTATTTACAAGTCGCCAGGCTGTTAATTGCTTTTTCGTCTCCCTCATTTCCCCCTACCCCGTGAAATTGTCAGTAAGTCGGATGGGAGTGGGGTTGTGATACAGATGTCTTTTAATGAGCAAAAATGTTTCTCCGCTTTATCTCCATTCGAGGGGCCCGTATATCAAGGATTGTTTGTAAAGAAAGACGAGTAAGGATTGAATCTGGCTACCTTTCTTATTTACAAGTCGCCAGGCTGTTAATTGCTTTTACGTCTCCCTCATTTCCCCCTACCCCGTGAAATTGTCAGTAAGTCTAATTTAGCTAAATGGGAATTTCATGCAGAATTATTCTTTGAAATAATAGTATAATATACGCAATCAGTGTGAATAGCCTCGTGAGGTCAATGTCATCAGTTTAACAAGGCACTTTTCTTTTCTTTTTTTTTTTATTAAAAAAAGTTTTAAAAATAGATTGAATGTTCATAATATTAATTAATTAATATAAGAATAGTTTTCCCCCTGTAAATACACAGCGGCAAAAAACCGTTGATACGGAAAAATAAATTAAGTAGATAACATTTTCTGTCATTCATATCAAAGTTCTATTTCTAGTAACAGGCTAACTTTTTTATTATAAAATTATATTCCTCTGTTTTCTTATGATTAGTAATATACGTTTTAGCATTGTTCAAATTCAAACGATATCGAATTACTGATGATAAAGAATATGTAAATGAATATGTAAGCTTTATATTGTAAAATAAAGCATTTTTGTAGCATTTTTCAGTAATCGTAAAGTATAAACGATAGAAGTAAAAAATCTGCACATATCCATAAATAATTAAAAAAATTTGTATCATTGATGGATATCAGAAGTGATTATAGTAAATTTCAGCGACTGTTGCAGTGCGCAAATGCAGCTGGTCACTTGATCACCGACTCGTGAGTGTCATGCAAGTGCACTAGAGGTCTGCATAGGCCATAATTTCGAGGACATGCCTGAACTAAATCTATCTTGCCCGTTGCAAAAGTTAAAAGTTTGGCCCGGCAAGTAAAAAAATCAAAGAAAATAGGCCCAACCCGGCCCGTGACAAAATCAGTTAAATCATGGCCTGTCCGGTCCGCTCAATTTGTATTAAAAAATTACGATTTTACTCAACATAAAATTTAAATTCTTTTAAAGAATATTGCATACATATTTTTGGAGATATTTTACAATATATTTTAACTTATTATATGTTTACAAGGCAGAAAAAACAGAATAGCAACATTAATGATTACTTAGATTTTTCAGCCTTCAAATAAAGATTATGTAGTGTAGAAGAAAAGAGAAAATGAGGGTTTAAAAAAACATAACTTTTAAGCTGTATAAAAAAGTAGATTTTTGAAAATGAAAATATTTCTTCGTAATTTATTAAGGCTCTTCACAAATCGAATGACGTTACTTTCTGACACACTTATGAATTCAATTTTCTTCAAGAATGCATAAAATTGACAGGTGTTCTTAATTAGAAACTATGTAATCAAATAGCATTTTCATTTTTCATTTTCCTTCAAAGCAGTTTTTTCAGCAGGATCCTGCAGCACCATTATCAGACTGCTGGAAATATTACATTAAAACCAATTTTTCTTAACTTTTTAAACTATTTCTCACCATAGCGTTTCCATTTCCTATCGATTTTCCTATTGGATGTTGCCTAGAACCCTCCGTTTTCCTATTGGCTAATAAATCTGTCACTTGTATCCTCTATTTTCCTATTGGCTGTTTGCCTGGAACCCTCCGTTTTCCTATTGGTTAATAAACTTGTCACTTGAATCCTCTATCATTTCTATATATATGAGCAAATTTCCATTTTCTTCAGCACTGAGGAAGGTATGCTATATGCTACCTAAACCGGTATGCTGTAGATTCAATTACACTGGTGTTTTTAACGTTGTATTTTATTTTTACT
Organism: Maratus michaelseni; assembly: GCA_963931845.1. NCBI lineage: Eukaryota > Metazoa > Arthropoda > Arachnida > Araneae > Salticidae > Maratus > Maratus michaelseni. Next base: position 41,537 of record CAWVPG010000071.1, on the reverse strand, counting down.
TTAATTATATTATATTACTCTATTGATGATGTTGCCAAACTAGCGTCACTTCATGAAGCAGATTTATACTTATTCTCGCGAACGTTATCATCACATTTTACCGGCTTCGTATAAATTTTTATATCGGGCCGGTTAAACGTAAAATTAATTTTTAAATTGGTAGTGATAGTGACAGTGATGAACTGATTTTTATTCAAAGACGAAAAAAATTGTGTTAAACGTATATCTTTCGAATATTCTGATTCTGACGATGCATGAAAACAACTGAGGTTTCAACAAATAAAAATCTACAAGTCATCACGAATCACGGGTCCGAGGCCCGTACCCGGCCCGCGGGCCCATTAAATTTTTAGGGCTAACCAGTTTATTTTGTCAATCGGCTCGGCACGGCCTATCAAAAATCTTCTAATTCTGGCGGCCCGGCCTGTTTTAAAGTTTATCTTCATTTTGCCGGGTACGGGCCAAGCCCGACCCGTGCAGACCTCTAAAATGCATTAGCCCCCCCCCCCCAAAGCGAAGTCCTGGGTGTGCCACCGGATCTGGCTATGTCCTTATTGTCAAAAATTATTGTTGTTTACAACACAATTCAACGTATTTCGTAATATTCAAAACATTATGGAAATTTAAGTCACCCCCCCCCTGAAACAAAATCCGGGGTACGCCACTGCATCCTCCTGAAATAATCAAAAACGAAAGGAAAAAAATCCTGATTTTTTTCCCTTTTTTTAGATAAGTTTGTAATTTTTTTACTATCGTACAGCCATTCTAGTTAGTTCCATATATTAGTGCACAGTGATGCCCCAGCATACAATAATCAAAGAAGGCGATGGGGACGGGGGTTATGAGGTTACCGTTCCATTCCCTCTCCGAAGAGATCACAATGAAATGAAAAAAGGGCTGATATTGTTGCTTTCTTTTTTAGATAAATTTGTTTTATTTTCTAGCATGCAATAAATTTGCCTTTCTCGTTAATCCAATATCCTCCTCAGTCCTGCGGCCTAATTTACTTGAGACCACAAAATCTATTTTCAAATGACTGACAAATAGCTCCACCCCTGTTTTACTGGATAAATGAATACATATATGCTCATATATTCAAGAGACCTGCAAGTACGTTCGACAAATTTAGAAGCAGTTTAATTTAACAAGTTTTTTAATCTCTCCCACAGGCGGCACAAAGATTGCCAATGCGGAAGTATGTTAATGCACAGTAACACCACGGCTAATCTCAAGTCGATTTCGGCTAAATCGGAAATCAGGTGCTGAAGAGTTGACTGTAAAAGTAGCTTATTAACTTTAATTTTTCAAACACATCTCCATGGCATCCCAAAATGTGTGGGAGGTTTAAGGGACAAAGCTTCTTCCCCCTGCCGAAATGTTCGGAGTAAAATGGTAAAAGAAAGGCTGATTTTGTTCCTTACTTCTTAGATCAATTTGTATATATATATATATATATATATATATATATATATATATATATATATATATATATATATATATATGTTTATACATATATACATATGTATGTATATATATGAGTGTGTATGTATATATATATATATATATATATATATATATAATTATAATATCTTTGAATTTCAAAAAACATATCAAGTTCTTGTAACATTCTAATTAAATCTTCTAAGAGATAATTAGTAATAAAGTGTAGACAGAATACCACATAGTTAATAAATTAACAAGTGCAATCATAATATTACCATAGCATTTGCTTCAATGGTAATTGGCCAAAAATACTGAAAATATGAAAAGTATTTAAAAAAAGAGAGAGAAATATATATATATATATATTATATAATAAACCATAAAATGTTAATAATTTGAAGTTGATATCAAGTTAATACAAATGGATTTTGAAATGAAATATGAACTAAATATAATGGAAAGTTGGATAACAAGAGATTTAAATTAGAATTGGATATGAAAAAACACGTGTAGATATAATCATCAGCCTGGGTGTATCCACACGTGTTTTAAAAATAATACAGTACTTCATAAATATACTGGCATTTATGCTAAGATCAGTATATTCATCCAAGTATACTGTATTATTACCAGAAAACAATTGGAAATAAAAAACTTGTAAAGAATAGATAAAATATCTTACTCATAATATTTATCAAAATTCCTTAAACATCACATGGTCTACATTTATACCAATACGACCACATAGTGCACATCATGAAATATCACAATCTTGATGAGTTAAACATATATATATATATATATATATAATTATAATATCTATGAATTTCAAAAAACATATCAAGTTCTAATATCATTCTACTAAAATCTACAAAGAGATAATTAATGATATTGTGTAATCAGAATACCACATAGCTAATAATTAACTTGTGCAATCATAAAATTACCATAGCATGTGCTTCAATGGTAATTAGCCAAATTTACTCATACCTGAAGAACATTTAAAAAGAAAGAGAGAAAAAGGGGAAAAAACTATAAATTGGAGTTGCTATTAAGTAAACACAAATGGATTAATAAATTAATTATGAACATTATTCAGTGGAAAACTGGACCACAAGAGAACCAATCAAGAATTGGATATGAAAAAACACATGTAGATGTACTCGTCAGCCTGGCTGCACCCACATGTGTTTTAAAAAATAATTCAGTATTTCATAATTCTACTGGCATGATGCTAAGAACAGTAGAATCAGCCAAGTATACTGAATTATTACCAGACAACAATTGGAAAAATTTAAAATTGGAAATATGTAAATTGTAAATAAAAAACCATTAAGAAATATATATATATATCACTTACAACGATTATCCTAAAATCTTTATAAATCACCACACTAAATTACCACCAGATATCATTTTTGAAATAATATTGGAAATTAGAACCCTTAAATTGTAGAAAAAATATTTTACTCACAAGAAAGATCCAGAATCCTCAAAATATAGAAACTTCTGCATAATGATCAAGTCCACATGGCACATATCAAACATGTTGACATTCGAGTTGAGAGAAATGATTTGAAAGACAAATTGAGAGCTCATTTTTTTTAAAAAACACAACTCCATCAATGACACCCCAACACAAAATGATTCAAAAACACACAAAATTATTCTGTTGATAATACTCTTATAACAAAATTATATCCGTGAATATATAATTACTCCATCTAATTTTAATTCCTGAAAGTAAAATTAATATACAAGCAATAGCTCCCTCTATAGATAAATTAAAAATAATATCTATAATATCATCAACTACCTGACACGTAAAGTGTCGCCATCTGTTGGTATTATAATTATTCATAATTAATATTTAGTTACATATCCACATTATTATTTACATAATCACTTCATTAGATTTAATCATATAAATAAATTTTAAAAAACAATACTTCCTTGTAGTTTTACATTAAATTCGAATAAAATCCTACACTATGAATAAATATACACAGAATTTATTCATTCTGCACAGCATATCAAATATTCTTAACAAGAGTATATTATGTAAAAGAGATATTATTTTAAAACAAAGTGCTATGCTGCCAGCTGTGTTAATCCACTGATATATATTATAAACTTATAATTAAATTATTAATTTTTTATTGTTACTTCTACTTAAATATATTTTAGACTTGTTATTAAATAATTAATGTATTGTTTATACTTATACTTAATTATATTTTAGATTTCAGAGATTAATTTAAATATCAAATTAAATAATTATTATTATTACTACTGTGCTTCAATCAAATTTATGCAATGCAGTAATTAAAAATACATATTAAATTTAATTTCATAGATAAAAATAAAAAACTATATATATATTTATACACTTTGCAAATAGATATGTTTGTGAGTTATAATTACCAATGTTATCCATGTATAATTTTATGTTTTATTGTTTAAGTTAAATTATAAATGTATGAAAACTGCTCATCAAAAACACCCTAAACATATGTGATCGGCAACGCACAATCACATACTATACAGAGTGTATATAATGTTCAATCAAATATTAAATTTCCTAATATGTTATAATTGTATTAATGTATGTTATAATTGTAATATTATATCTATTGTTATATGTTATCGCACATTAAAACAAAAATTTATTACATACAGTGTTAATAATTAAATGATATAATAAATGTTATTTAAAAGAGTTGATGATTGAATTTATCATAAAAATTGGATAACCATATATTTTTGCTTGATCTCGAATAAATCTAATATTTTTGTTTTTATTTATATCTGAGCATAAGTATTTTATACGATGTAGATAATTGATAATTATATTTTTATATACAGATTTATGTAAACATGAAGCATAATTGGTAAAAATATTTACTTTAAATGGAAAATCAAATCTCTTATCATAAATATCAAAAATTAATTTATAATTATTATTAATATTGATTTTTAAGTCAAGATATATATATATATATATATATATATATATATATATATATATATATATATATGTGTGTGTGTGTGTGTTTCATGTATAGCATTTGTCTTTCTTGTTAGTCCCATATTAGTGCACATTGACACCTTAGCTAATCTCTTCAGAATATTGGCTAAGTCGGAAGTCAGGCACTATATATGAGCGCATGAACTAACTGTGAATGATAATCATTAACTTTCGTTTTTAGCACTCGATTACATCCTCATATTTGTAAGATACACAGTGACTTTTTGTCTGACTACAAAGACATCTTTGCAGTTCGGAAACGCTCCCCCCATTTATCTTCCTATTCCATCCAAACATTGCAGCCAGTATTTTTCATTTGCAACGGTTTAAAGTCATTATTATTACTTGTGCAATGCACAAATAATAAACAAATTCGTTATTTTATGTATGTGTATAAAAATATTTTGTGTGTATATGTTTATAAAAAGAGCTTCTTGCTGTCTATCGCTTTTCGTTTTACACTGAAAAATCGGAACTCCTTTTATGATGTTGTATATATCTTTTATTCCGGTTATTTGTGCTTTTCTTTATGCTGCTATTTACACATCACATATTTTTTTAGCAAAAAAAAAAAAATGGTATTTATTTTATTAAATTTTTAGTGTTCTAGCAAGACACTTTTTCATTCAATTACTCCCCTCAAATCTTCCCTAATCCACGGAGTATCTGATATATTTTGGTTCAAATTCATTTAATAATATTTTTTGGATTTTAAGGAAACAAAAGAAGAGATACACAGCTCATAAACAGTTGTATGAATTCTACAAAAATATATTGTATGAGTGTTTTTGTTGAAAGGAAATTGAGAAAAAATTTTGGGGAACTGAAAAGTGAGGTCTAAGATCAGGAAATCTTCAAAAGCACCAACATGTCACATGTTTGGGGTAAATGTTTTTTAACGTTCTAAGAAAATTTTATATATAGCGTAATGCAGGACAGTAGAAGAAAAATAGGGGTTCTGCATCATCAGGAGCAATGAGCACGGAGCAGGTGGTGTGGCCTAAAGGGGATGGGTAGGTGACAGGTGAGTGATTGACAGGTGATAGATAAGATAAGAAGCTTAATGAAGTTAATGAGAAAGTTAATGAATATGATAGCGGTGAGATCGTACTAAAAATGTATACTTACGGAGAGCGTCGCAGAGACCACCTTCTATCGCGGAATCCTCTAAGCATCTGAACGGGGTTTGTCTTTTAACACGGGTTATGACATCAACCTCCTAGGGATCTCTGCGATCGGCGCTGTGATTGGTCGACGCGAATGCTGCTTTCTGATTGGTTGCTTCCATTTCACCTGAGGGGATGGCAATACCGACCATCCTAAAGTGGTTCGATGACGTCATGTTCTAAAACAATCAGACGACTTACGACGCATGCGCGGGAGAGAGGTATGATGAAATCACAAACAAAGAGATCCAATTCAAGTTTTAAAAAATGAAATATTGAATTTTCCTTTTAACAAATTAAATTATAAAAATATATTAAGTCTACCGATGAACACGGTTTATGACATCATCATCCGAGGGGGCGCTACGATCGGCGCTCTGATTGGTTGCTTCTATTTCTCCTGAGGGGATGACAGTACCACGCTGCTACGAGTATGATGCAAAGATTTAGCACATGTCATCCAGACTTATTACTGCTAACTAAGATCATGAAGAAATTTTGATTAATTTTTTTAATTAACACTTTACCGACCGGTAGCGGTTCGAACATACTATGCCCTTTCACCGCCCGGTCAGCTGCAGATCGTCCGAGACACCGGCTTGATTTCGGCTTAGACTGACGCGCGGGAATATATGCACTTTTCTTAAACTCTGGTAAAGTTGTACGCTTCGTGTTATTCTAAGGTAACTAAATTTAATAAAATCTTTTACTTTAATCATATTAGTGTTAAACAATATTTATTTTATCTATTACAATCGTTTTCAGTTTATTATTTACATAAAATATACCATAATCCATATAACAATATTTGTCGAAAAAAGAAGTTGTTTAATATTTTTTTAAACTATGATAGCGCTCGAAACAGTTACCTTTGTAATGGGACGTTGCAGTATTTACAAGCGAAACCTGTTCTGCTTAGTTTTTTTTTACTTGCACAAACTCTGCATTGCCGTAGGGTTTTTTTTACATTTACCGCTGGTCACTATATTTACTAGTTTATGCTTTCAGAAATTTGCCAGTCTTCCGGGATGGACAAATCGGGATGTGGTTCTTGTGGGTTCGGAATTAGGTAGAGCCTTACCTTGTTCTTTAGTTTCGCTGTCTTCTATCAATGAAAGTGCCGCTTTGTGCAGAAAATTTTTATATGTAATCTTCTGTCCGTTCAGAGTTGTATATACTTTAAAGGAGTTAAAAAGTGCACAATTGATGAAGAACATTACGACACGTTTCGTCCATTTTTTTTTTCCTAAAAATGGAGTAATAGGACAGATATTGATCTGCGCGATCTACGCCCTTCATATATTTATTATAATCTATTATTGAAATAAGTTTTTGTATGGGGCAATCTGATGTCCTGCTTCTGTTTCTAGATTCCGCCATTTGTGCAGAATGTATTGTCGATATCATGTTTACATTCCTTTTGCCATTATTCCATACTTGTGATAAAATATGGCCATTTCTAAGAAATTGATGTTGGCCTCTTGAAAGCTTGACCGTTTGAAGTATTTGAGGAAGACCTCTGTTCTTTCGAATCGTCCCGCACACTCGCAATTTATTTTTTTTAAAACTTTTAGCTATGTTGACACTATTATAATAATTATCTTGATATATATGGTGCCACATGTTGCCACAGTGCTGGGGAGCAAACGTCGAATAATCGACGACCGGTCGGTAAGCGCTGGGGAGCAAACGTCGAATAATCGACGGCCGGTCGGTAAGCGCTGGGGAGCAAACGTCGATTAATCGACAGCCGGTCGGTAAAGTGTTAAGTGTTTTTTTGTCAACTATTTTGAAAATGATTTTCAAATATCAAGAAATTAAGAAATAGATTACTGTAATTATAATAATTTAAGTGAAAAAAAGTAACGAAAGTGTTTAACAAGTTTTATTGAATCAAAAGTTTTGAAAACAATTTGTTTTTTAATTTTTGTATGCAAAAGTTTTTAATGAATTTAGTGAAATAAAGGAAAGTTCTTTTTTTAAATGAAATGATTTGCTGAAAGGGAATAATTAGTTTAAAAAATTTTTAATTACCAGATACTAATAAATTTATAAAATCATATAAACAGGTTTTGTGGAAAATAATTATATTTTTGTAGTTGAAGGAAAACAATTGTTTGTTTTTTTTTGTTTTTTTAACTAGCTAATAACATATATATATTTTAAATAACTTAATTTATTTTATGGAAGTAATAGAAAATGTTTCACCATTCAAATAAGTTATATATGTGTTGATACGTTTTGTCGAGATGTATGTGAACTTGTCAGGATTTATGTAACAAAGTCATCACCAACCCTATATATATGATGAAAGTGTGTTCTCATTGTAACCGTTAGGGTGCGCATAGTGAATTTATTAAGAGAAAGAATAAGTGTAGAAAGAATAAAGCCGAAAAGTTAAAGTGTCATACCCAACTGCAAACGAGAAATGGTTAAAATTTAAAGATTTTCCTTACTTTAAAAGATTGTTTTTAATAAATCAGTTACAGTAATTTTTGAGTGATTAACATAAATATAATTTTTCAAAGAACAAATATAAATGTATTGATAAACTTTCATTAAGTATTTTAACAAATAACAATTCTATTAAATATATTTACTTACAAAAGAGGGAACACTTTAATTATCATCAACGGAGACTTTTAGTTAATGCGTATGCATTTTCTCTTTTTTTAAGTAGTTGTTTTTAGAAGATAGAAAGATTCTTGGTGATTATCATGATATGTAAATTCTGTAGGTAGAAAGATTAAACTAGTGAATTTAGTCTCAACTTTAAAAGAAAATAATATATGAGTGAATTTTGTAAGCGAGTACTTTAAGAAAAAAACTTTGAGAAATAACTTCATGTTTTCTAAAAACACTTTCTTAAAAAGTATTACAGAATGATTTTAACTTGTTCTTTTAAAATATTTAGAAATATTTGTGTAACTGATTCATAAAAATGCTTTTAGAAAAAATTTTTGGTTTAATTTTAACAAATGAATAGATTAAATTTTAACAAGTAAAAAGTTTATGAAGTTGATTAATTATTTTTTGAACGAATTCATTTTTTTAAACAAAAAAAAAGTTTATGAAGAAATTTTGAATTAGATAAATTCTGATTAAAAGAACGAAAAATATATTTTTTAAAATGATAAACATATATATATATATATATATATATACATGATATATACGTTATATATTTTATATACATATATACATGTTATATACACGATATATACGTTATATATGTTATATACATGATATATACGTTGTATATTTTATATACATATATATATGTTATATACATGATATATACGTTATATATTTTATATACATATATACATGTTATATACACGATATATACGTTATATATGTTATATACATGATATATACGTTATATATTTTGTATACATATATATCTGTTATATACACGATATATACGTTATATATGTTATATACATGATATATACGTTATATATTTTGTATACATATATATCTGTTATATACACGATATATACGTTATATATGTTATATACATGATATATACATTATATATATAACATATGTTATATACATGTTACATATATTTTATACATAATATACATGATATACATATGTTTTATACATAATATACATATGTTATATACGTTACATATGTTATATATACATATGTTACAAATACTAAATACATGATGTATATACATATGTATATACAACACATATGTATTACATATGTATATACATAATATACATATGTTATATACACGATATACATATGTTTTATTCATAATATACATACGTTTATATACATGATATACATATGTTTTATACATATGTTATATATGTTTCACACATATGTTATATACATGATATACATATGTTTTATACATAATATACATATGTTTTATACATAATATACATATGTTATATACATGCTATACATAATATACATACGTTATATATACATGGTATATATAACATATGTTAACAAGTCTTCAAAAAATATGAAACTTTTTTATATGTAGCAAACAAAATATAATTTTTTTTTATATCTAACAGAAAAAAATATCAAACTATCAAATAATTGGTTTAAACTTTTTTTTTGTTGTTTTGTTTTCATTAAAAAAGATCAATAGAATTATTTTTTAACGTTTAGAAACAGATTCAAAAAATGTTTTGCACGAATATTATAAATTTAAAATAAAAAAAAAAGTTGCTAGATAACTTGTTTAAATAATATATATATGTTATATATGTATGTTAACAAGTCTTTAGAAAAAATATCAAACTTTTTTATATGTTACAGAAAAAAACATTAGGCGTTTCTTTAAAACATGTACTTAAGCTAAAAAAAATCAAACTTTTTTATATGCAACAGAAAAATATCAAACCCTTTTAAAATGTAACAAAAAAATGTTAAACTTTTTTATAGGATAAATGTACCAATAGTCGGCCACATTGAGATAAAATGCCTTACGAATAGCTTATTTTTGATTCTAAATGAAATATTACAATTTGGTTATATGCAGCCATCTTTCATAAGTCATAAACGATCACCAAAGAATTCTAAGTATTTTTATTGAATTAGTAATCAGCCATTTTTTTTAAGATAGAGGTCAAATCGCCATTTTTCCTTTTTTTTTTTTTTTGTTAACTAAGGGCAATTTTTTTTAAAGGCAAGTATTAATTTATTTTTTCTAAAATTATAAGGCTTGAATATTAGCAGGGTAAACAAACTAATATTTTGAGTTAAAAATTGTAAATAAATTTGTTGGTTTTAATTAATTTTAATGTGGCCGACCATTGGGGATCAATTTTGCGTACATGTCCAATAGTCGGCCACCAGGGGCCGACCATTGAGAATTACATTTCGCTTACATTTTCAATAGTCGCCCACCATGAGCTCAATACTGAATACATAACTTATTGTACTTTTTTCAGTTTATTTTTCATTGTTTGGTAGATATAACTTTATATGTATATATATAATATATATCCTATACTATTATAAAAAAGAAACCTTTTTTACGTGCTTGTTTGTTGGGGAAACTACTGGAACTACCGAACGAATTTCAAAAGTAAAGGTGGCAGTCTCTGCTCCGACATACACTATATTTTACGTCAGAGCCACATTTCCCAAGTAGATGGAGGAGTAAAAAACATTCTAAACTTGCCCTTTTTGTGATATTGAATGATCTAGTACCTTGAAATTTGGCATGGTTGTTGTTTTCTAAAGCATTCGAAATTTAAAAGTGTGAAATGAGTGGAAAAAGTTCTAAATTACAATTTGTGTAGAATTGTTAGGAATATTAACTTGAAATTTAACATGTCAGTTACTTTTAAGAAGTAAATTCTGGATCAGGACAATTAAAAAAGGAGGAATTTTATAAAATGAAAAAAACTGTTAACATTCTAAAAACATTCTAAATTACGATTTATATGGAATTACTAGGGATAGAAACTTAAAATTTGCCAATTCTGTCATTTTTAATATGTAAACGTTGGTACAAAATAGTTTCTTAAAAAATACGAAATTTCAAAGGGTACGGGACCAAAAAAACGTTCTAAAGTTCCAAAATCTGTGATAGTTTTGGTGCTGGAAACTTTAAATTTGGTACGGAGGTTAATTTTAAGACATAAATGACCATAACCGCCACATAACCGGCTAAGAAAGATTTCTAAAAAATTGGAAATTTAGAATGCTGAAATGAGAGGAAAATGTTCTGAATTATGGGGTTTATTTATAAATTTTAGAATAGAAACATGAAATTAGACATGGATAACCTTTTTAATACGTAAAGATCGTACCCGAACAGTTTCTAAAATATTCGAAATTTAAAAGGAACTAAAAATTTTCTAAAATTGAAATTTCTGTGACACTGTCGGGTTTGAAACTTTAAATTTCGCATGGTGGTTCCTTTTAAGATATAAACTCTCGCAAAGAATGGTTTCTAAAAAATTCGAAATTTAAAAAAATTTAAATTATCATTAATTGTTGTTTATGGTTCTAAATTATGATTTACTTAGAATTAATAAGAATAGAAAATTGATATTCAACACCGTGATTACTTTTAAGTCGCAAATGCTTGCACATCGTGGCTTTTTCTTAAGAAAAATCTAAATTTAAAGTGGGGAAAAACAATAGAAAAGTTCTAAAATCCAATTTATTTTTGATCCACTAAACCGAATCCGAAATTTCCTTCAGAATAACACTGTCACTCAGGAACGAAAACCACATGATGATTTCCCGTATAGCATGTATGTTCACAGGGAACGTCGTTATTTGAAGAAGGGACGTCACAGTGACGTCACGTACGTCACGTCACATATGTGACTAAAATACCACAATTCAGTGAAGTCACACTATGACTAAAATGTGAATTGCTTAGAAACTTTAAAAAAGATTCAAGAACACTAAAAAATATGTTATTCAATGTAAAAAACAAGTTCCTGACATTTTTTTTGTGACGTCACTGTGACGTTACTGCAAGTCACAAACGTTACGTCACCTGTGGGGTCAAAAGATCACGACGTTGTGAAGTCACTGTTTGACCAAAATGGGAATTTGAAATATATATGAAAAAGAGGAGAAATATATTAATCAGAAATGCCTCAATGCACTTAAAAGGTTTGATTCTGAGTGATTTTTATGACCGCTAAAAAATAATTTATTTATTTATTTATTTATTTATCTTCCTACAGGAAAATACTTCGTAAATAGATAAATTTCAATCAGTATGAAATTATAAATTATAATACAAACATAATTCTGCATGTACTCCATGAACAATTTTTTAAAATTAAGACACATTTTCATTTGCTTTTCATATTATGTGAAAAACTAACAACTTTTTAAAAATAAGAACAGTAATCTATATTATAGAGCGAAATCATATATGGGAGTAACAATGACGGTATGTTGACGGTGGCAACAAGTGAACATTAAATAACGCTTTTGCTGTGATTTTTTTAACTTCGAAACATTGCACAATTTCGATTTTTAATCGTCGAAAAAAAAATGTTCTTTTAAATGCAATATGCTTGAAACTGTACTTCAATTTACTATTCTATATAGTTTTAAAAATAATTTTCAAGCATGCTTTTATTTTTAAATCTCTCTATTCAGGGCATTCCAATCAAAACAGATTAAAACGTTTCCATTTAAATACAAAATGTTACAATAATAAATTTTTCATATTTCAGCGTTTATTTCCGACTAATATTCAACATCGAAATTAAAAACTTAGGAATTCATATTTTTTAAAAACACAAATTTAATAGACATAAAATCAAACTATTCGCTTAAACCACTAAAACTATTAGAATAAACAACAACAATATATATATATATAGTATTTAAATTTTACGTTTAAAGATTAAAATTAAACGGAAAATTTGTATATTCACAAATATAAATTTGTTTTTGAGTGTATTTATCACAAAAATAAATTTGTGTGTTTTAAATCAATTTGTGTTAAGGTGTAATAATTAAGGTGATATTTCAAAATATGTTCTCTCAACTTAACTATCAAATAATTTCTCTCAACTTGACTATATCATCAAGCAAGGGCGCCCATATGGGGGGGCAAGGGGGGGCTTGAGCCCCCCCCTAGATTTTGGTTTTGTCAAATTTTTTTAATATAGATCAGTTGCAAGATATGAAAATTTTAACTTTACCTTCTAAAAACAAAGCATAAATAAAATATGCCTCGACAACATCAGAAGTCACCGGAAGTAATTTCCGTTTTAGATGGGTTTCCGTCTTAGCAGGTATAATTGTTAGGAATTCATTTTGTCATAGCCATAATTTTTTTTTCTTTTAAAGATGGATTCTGTTTTAGACAGGTTCTATTTTCATAAGTTTTTAATTAGTCCTTCCGAATAGTCTGCTTCTTACAAAGAGGAAAAGCACAAGATAGGAAACAAATTCCGTTTCAGACGATTTTTATCTTAGCCGGTGTTACTGTGTGTGTTTTTTTTCCTACAAGACAATAACACTTTTTCTGCATAAGGAAGGATTTTGTTATAGACAGGATCCATTTTCACAGGTATAACTTATTTTGCATGAACAAAACTCTGAGAATTTAGAGAGAGATTTAATAATAAGTTGTGAATGGTACAGTGCAATTTTTAATTGAAAAATTCTTTTTCCCGAATCTAATAAAGATTAGAATCCTGATTGTACGCAGCCAGAACTCGAAAATTCTATCTTAAGCCTACAGAACAAGACAAAATAATTTTCGTCGACCAGAAACCTTATAATTCTTGTAACTCACACTTTCCTGGTCTACGTGAAACAATGTGGTCAGGAAAGTATAAGTCCACAAGATATTTTCCTAATCATTTTGCCACTGTTAAAGAAAATCTCTGTAATATTTCTCTAGACAATAGTACAAACCAAGAAACACGCTCACAAGTCATTCATTTAGATGCTGCAACGTCATCTATAAAGTTTATTGTATACCTCAAAATAATTTCTCGATATTTTTTCTATCTGGAGCCAGTTGTAAACAAATTACAATTTGTAGATTAAGATTTGCATTCGGTTTATCAGAACATAAAGATGAACTTCTTGAGATTTTTCTTATACACAGAACGGAATCAGAAGAAGAATTTTCAGAAATTTTCATGGAGCTAAAATGGAGAATTGTAATTGTAAGAAATCGATATTAAAATGTATAGAACGTCTACTAGATAATCTTACCTTCCTATGGCCACTCCTCTTGAATATTACAGAGCAGCATTTCTAAATCCATATTTAGACTCTTTAATTATATCCCTTGAGTCAAGGTTTTTGAATCGAAATATGAAACGTCATTCAAAGCAATTTTACTTCATCCCAATATGACGAAAAATATGGCAAAATTTTTTTTGTCAAAGAAATCAAGGAGCTATCTCATTTTTATAATATTGAGAATTTGGAGTCAGAAGCAAGAACATGGTTTGATTTGTGGAAAAGCAAAGACTGTGGTGAGAATGTCACGATAAATGATCTCCTCATAGAAACTACATTTCCCCATTTATTTAACCCCTTGGAGGGCAAGCACGTGGCCTAAAAATGCTACATTTTGCGATGTTTTGACACCAGTAAATTTAAATAATAAATTTTTACCTTTTCAATCTGCAAAAAAGAATAATAAATATTTTTACTTAGTAATACTGGTGGCAAAGTTATACATTAAAAAGTGGTATATATTATATACCGGTACCCCTCAAGGGGTTAAGACAGCCATATTAAATTATAGACAATTCTGTCAAAAATTTGCACTGTAGGAATGTCATTTTGAGGGGTTCACAACCATAGTACAGTGTGTTTGTAAATGAATATCGGGGTTTTAACGCTTTGTAGTATCTATTATAAAAAACTTAAAATTATACTTAATACATAAAATGAAAGAGCAACTCAAACAGTTTTACCTACAAGCTTACAAGTGTTCAATGCGAACACCTTTCGTCACACGGAACACATAAAGTCGATAGCTCTTTCCAAACACCACTCTACGCTCACCGATCTGACGCCATGTGATTTCTACCTGTTGAGGTTCATAAAGGATCGAGTGTATATGCCTCCACTATCAGCTGACCTATACAACCTAAGAAACAGGATTGAGGCAGCTGTTGCAACAATTACCCCACAAACACTAATTAACGTTTGGGAAGAACTGAGCTATTGACGTCATGTGTGCTGTGTGACGAAAGGTGTTCACATTGAACACTTGTAAGCTTGTAGGTAAAACTGTTTGAGTTGCTCTTTCATTTTAAGTATTAATTATAATTTTAAGTTGTATGTAATGAAGCGTTAAAACGCCGATATTCATTTAGAAACTCCCTGTATACCAAGTCCACTTTGAAAAAAAAATGAGATAGCCCATTTAGAAGGTGCATAAAATCTGTTTTATCCATTCCCACACTGAGCCAAATCTGTTTTCAGTTTCTCATATATGCAGGGCTGATACAGGCGACAATTTTTTAATTCTACCTCACACCACTTTCTCAAAAAAGATTGTTGAAATAAAATTCGAGAAAATTTTCAAGAGAAATATACTACAAAATCTGTTTTTTTTTTAATAGTGGTGCGAATAGAATAGAAAAATATTCAGTCGTGGCAGCCCTGTATATGTCATCTGTTTACAGACTATGTTTACTGTGAGAGTGTATAAAACAGATTTTATGCACCTTCTCAATGGACTATCTCATTTTTTTTTCAAAATGGATTTTGTCAATTATGGTTGTGAGCCCCTTATTCAGTACCCTCAGGCCAGTGGTGAAGGTGATTATGTTCCGAACTGTCTGAAAATTTAAGGCATTCGGTTCCGAAAATACGAACATAAAATATATCACGGAAGAATATCACAAATTTTGACAAATGGCCACAAAAAACACCAATTTCGTGAATCGTTTGCAGAAAAAAATCGCCAATTTCGTCAAAGGATCACGGGAAAAAGACGAATTTCGTCAAAAGATCGCGATTAAAACGTAAATTTCGTCAAAGGAATCGTGGAGAAAACGCAAATTTCGTCTACAAATCGTGGAAAAAATGAATATTTTGTCAAAGAATCGCTAAAAAACACAAATTTCCCCAAAGGATCGCGAAAAAAGGCAATTTTTCGTCAAAGAATCGCGGGAAAAACTAAAATTTCGTCAAAGAATCGCGAAAAAAAACTAAATTTCGTCAAAGAATCCTTGGGAAAACGCAAAATTTGTAAAATAATCGCAGAAAAACGCAAATTTTGTTCAAGGATCGCGAGAAAAATGCGAATATCGTCAAATAGCTGAAAAAACACAAATTTCGTCAAAGAACCGCAGAAAAACGCAAATTTCGTTAATGATTCGTAGAGAAAAACGCAAATTTCGTCAAAGGATCGCGAAAAAACGCGAATTTCGTCAAAAGATCACGGGGGAAAAAAACCTCAAATTTCGTTTGAGAATCGCGAAAAAACGAAATTTCGTCAAAGAATCGTGGGATAAACTCAAATTTCGTCAAAGAATCGCGAAAAAAACGCAAATTTAGTCAAAGATTCGTGAAAAAACGCAAATTTCGCCAAAGGATCGCAAAAAAATGCAAATTTCGTCAAAAGATTGCGGGGGGGGGACTCAAATTTTGTCAAAAAGATAGTGAAAAAAACGCTAAGTACCTTAAATATTTACTAACATGTATGATAGCTTTGGTGGAAGTTGAGATTTTTTTCAGCCCCCCCTTAAAATTAATCATATGGGCGCCCTTGTCATCAAGACATCAAGTATATGATATGTGCGCCATGTGGTTGTATTTCCAAATGTTATCTGGTAGTAATTCAGTATAGTGTTGTATACGGATTTTTGGATAATTATTGTGAGTAAAATATTTTATCTATTCTTTACAAGTGTTTTATTTCCAATTGTTTTCTGGTAATAATTCAGTATACCTGGATGATTATACTGATCTTAGCATATATGCCAGTATAATTATGAAATACTTAATTATATTTTAAAACACGTGTGGGTATATCCAGGCTGAAGATTATACCTACACGTGTTTTTTCATATCCAATGATAATTTAAATTTCTTGTTATCCAATTTTCCATTATATTTAGTTCATGTTTCATTTCTTAATCCATTTGTATACACTTGATATCAACTCCAAATTATTAACATTTTATGGTTTATTATAACTTTTTTTTTCTTTTTCTCTCTCTCTCTCTTTTTAAATAATCTTCATATTTTCAGTATTTTTGGCCATTTACCATTGAAGCACAAGCTATGGTAAAATTATGATTGCACTTGTTAATTTATTAACTATGTGGTATTCTGTCTACACATTATTATTAATTATCTCTTTGGAGATTTAATTAGGTACATTTCACTGGCCCCTCCACCCCCGGACTTGGGTTTTTCGTATTCCCCAATCGTTTGTACTTCGTTAGTACCGGCTCCGGTACCGAGTTATCCTAAATTCAAAGTGGAGGGGCCAGTGAAACGGGATTTCCCATAGTAAAAAATGAAGTGTTTCAGATTTTGACGAAAATTTGTCAGTCGTTTGTACTACGTTAGTACCTGTAAGTACCGAGATATTTTCGTTTGTACCGGCACCGTTACCGAGTTATTCAATTTTTTAGTTTGAGGGACCATTTCACTGGCCCCTCCAGCACCGGACCTGGTAATTTCGTATTCCCCAATCTTTGTACTTCGTTAGTGCCGGTAAGTACCGAGATTTTCGTTTGTACCGGCTCCGGTACCGAGTTATTCAAACTTTTTGTTTGAAGGACCATTTCACTGGCCCCTCCAGCCCCGGACCTGGCAATTTCGCTATCACCAATCGTTTGTACTTCGTTAGTACCGGTAAGTACCGAGAGATTTTCGTTTGTACCGGCTCCGGTACCAAGTTATTCAAATTTTTTGTTTAAAGGAACCATTTCACTGGCCCCTCCACCCTCGGACCTGGTAATTTCGCATTCACCAATCGTTTATACTTCGTTAGTACCGGTAAGTACCGAGAGATTTTCGTTTGTACCGGCTCCGGTACCGAGATATTCTAATTTTTATTTTGAGGGACCATTTCACTGGCCCCTCCACCCCCGGACCTGGTAATTTCACATTCACCAATCGTTTGTACTTCGTTAATACCGGTAAGTACCGAAAGATTTTCGTTTGTACCGGCTCGGGTACGGATATATTCAAAATTTTAGGTAGAGGCTCCATTTCACTAGCCCTTCCAGTCCCGAACCTGGAAATTTCGCATAACTAATAGTTTTTATTTCATTAGTACCGGTCAGTACCGAAATATTTTTTATTGCACCGGCTCCGGTAGAGAGTTATTCAAAGCTTATTTTGGAGGGACCATTTTGCTAGCCCCTCCACAACGTGACCTAGAAATTTCGCATGCACTAATCGTCTTTATTAGTGCATCACTGGGCATATATGTACCGAGAGATTTTTGTTTGTACCAGCTCCGGTACGGAGATATTTAAAATTTTAATATTTAGAGGCCCTTTCACTGGCCCCTACACCCCCAAACCTGGAAATTTCGTATACACGAATAGTTTGTATTTCGTTAGTACTGTATGTGTACCGAGAGATTTTCGATTGTATCGTCTCCGATACCGAGATATTCACTTTTTTAGGTTGCGGGACAATTTCACTTTTCCCTCCATCCGCGGATCAGGAAAATTCGCATACACCAATTGTTTGTACATCATTAGTACCGGTAAGTGCCAAGATATTTTGTTTTTATCGCTTTCGGTACCATGTTATTTAAAATTCAAGGTGGAGGAGCTGGTGAAACGATAATTTCTCGTTGAAAAATAAAGAATTTCGGATGTTGTTTAAATTGATTTTTTTATTTGACTTTTATTCTTTAAGTATACTTTGTTTTCCAAAGTTTAATTTTCACTGGTATTCTTTTAAATTATTTTGTACATGGATAAAAGATTATTATTTTTTAAATTGTTAAATTATTTAATATATTTTGTATGAATACCATAATTTATATAGTAAAATAAATTTCGAATAAAGTACCAGTCTGTTGAATGCAATTGTCTGTTTATATATTTATTTATTTGTTTAAGTGTGTGGGTGTGTGTGCGTTGATGTTGGCTTGGAAATCTACCGCACGTAGAAGTATGAAAGGCATTTAAGAATGCAACTAAAACAGATTTTTTTTTTTTTTTTTTTTTTTTGCTGATTAGCGGATATATTAATTAAAATCCATGCTGAACATTGTAAAATGTCGCGCTGGCTCAGTTTTCTATGCCAAAACGGAAATTCCTAGATTCTTGAAGCAGAGATAATGAAGTGTGGACAAACATTCCTTTTTTTTTTTCGCATTTTGAAATTGACGCAGATCAAAATACGAAAAAATTTAAAAAATATCCATTTATTCTTGGTACTTTCCTGATACCAGTGGCGCAGCCAGAATTCGGCTCTTGGAGGGGGGGGGGGGGGGGGTGAGATATTGATAGCTAGACTAGAACTAATCTCTTATTAGAATCACTGGTTAATCGAATCAGACGTTTTAATAAATCCTTTTAAATAATCATAATACTACATTCTTCCGTTGAATAGAATCAGACATTGTGTTAGACGTGATTCCGTTCAACAGCATTTACTATGTTAGAGTTACAAAATGTGAAATGTGCGAATAATATAAAATAAAGCTGATGCTACATTTATACAAATTGTTTCAACAAGTATGAGACAAACTCTAAGGGGTGGCAAAACACTCTCAGGAAATAATGTTTGTGTAGGAAACCAGGATTGCAATCCATTTCTTCAATAAAAAATACGGGGTGTTTCTTTCCAAACTGAACACGAATTTTCTTTTCATAAATTTAACAATAATGAAGCTGTATTAACAAAAATCTTCAATAGACTTTATGTCAAATGCAACGATATTACAAGAACATGGAATTTCTCATCATCCGCGTCCAAACAGCATTGAACTTAGGCGCACCATATGTCGGAATGAAATCGAAATTCCGTACGATGTCACTGATCGAATTACTGTGCATTTCCAGCATTTTTCATGATAATGTGAGCAAAGTAATTCTGCTGAAAATTCCGTTGAAAAAGCTTCATTAATATTAAAAATTCATAAATATTAGGGCTCGGTGTTTTTGGTAACTACCTTATATTTTTCTTTGATTAAATTGATTGTGATCCTGGTTTCCTAGGCAAAAATTGTTTGTCGTAATTTGCTCTACCAGAGAGGAGTGTTCCTTTTTTTTTTTTCAACAGCTTGTATGTTACAATTTTTTTCCCTTATAAAAAATAAAATAAAATATTTGTGATTTTATGACTGCACATTTAATAGCACACACCGTACCATTTTATGACTGCACAATATCATTTTTGTGTGGTGCTTTTAATTTCTGAATATGCTGAGATGCTTTTTTTCTCAGAATAAACACTAAAAGTTTCTGGTTATCAGAGGAAGAGGTCTGCACGGACCGAAACTTCTAAGGCCGGTCCGATTCAGCCCAGTCCGTTGTAAAAGCTAAAAATTTAGCCCGGACCCCTTACGAAATCTTTATTGGCCATTCTCAGCATGTACCAAAAGCTAAATATTCAACCCTGGTTCCGGTTCGTGCTGTTTATTTATTTTTTTGTAGTTTATGGGTCCGGGTTGACCCAATTTTTGCAAAACAGGCTGATATTTGTTAGCCAATATATCCTATAATTAAAGTTCTTTTAACAAGAATATTGCATATGTATGTATATAAACATTTTAAGGTACAGCAGATTATATGTATACAACTTCTGAAATACAGAATAACAATATTAATGATTCTTTAGAGACATTGACTTAGATGAAAACGCATTCAAAAATTAATGTAGTTTGGAATGAAAAAAAAAAAAGTTGATTCATAAATTTAAATCACCTTTTTAAAGTTGTGTGAAAAAGGGCACTTGGCACCTGGGATTTAAATATTTCTCTGTTATTCATTAAACCAAATTGAATTTCTAAAGATTTTTTAAACAAATCTACAGTACAATTATTATTTTTACAAAGAAAACTGACACTCCGACGCAAGATCGCGCAAATTTTCTATCATTTGACTCTGCCAGGGCCTGAAAAGAATGAGGTCTAGTATCGAATCGGCCCGAGACTGTAGAAAAAAAAAATAAGAACCAGTCTCGGTCCAAAATTTGTTGAATAAAAAGTAAAACGGTACCCCACTGCGGAGAGTTCAGTGAAAGAAAATTTCCCCCAAAGCTAACAATATTACTGGTGGTTCTCAAATGACCTGCTCAACAACGCGAAATTTTCTGGAATCATTTTTAAACGCAAAGGCATAAAATTGGCGGGCCTGACCATTCAAGCTATTTGGAATCGAAATAAGTTTCCACTTTTAGATAAATAAATTACATATCGAGTTACAAAGGATTCTTGTCACGTGGCGACACGTTTCTCACTTTTCTTGTGCTGCAGCGCCGGGAATTTGGTTCAAAACGCCGACTTTGACAGTATTTTCTGAAAGATCTTAAAAATGGAAAACGTATTTCAATTACATTTTCTGAATAAGAACACCTGCCAATTTCATGCGTTTCTAAACAAAAATGAATTCAGAGATGTATCAAACTAGTCGTTGGGGCCACCGTAATACTTACCCATCATGGATATGCATAATGTAAAATATTAAAATAAAAATGTGTAAACTACTTATAAAATGCATTGCAATTCAAATAAAATCGTGGCTTGATGACGTCACAAACTTTAAAGGCTCGATTACTGAATTGCTTGAAAGAGGTTTTTCCTTATAACTCCAAAAATAATAATCCTATTAACTAGCGGTTTATTGCATCTGATTAGGCGTCAAATTTCTAATTAAAATATATCTTTGAAGTGAAATTTGGATGAAATACAGGGTCATGAAAAATCGAAGAGTGTGGAAAACAGGATTCCAAATATCTCGGCAACTAATTATCCGATCGACTTCATGCTTTATTCAAAATTTATGTTTTTTTATTGTCTTTTATATTCATTTCTTAAAATATACAATTTCGAAAATTTTTATATACCTTTCATCAGAACGAATATTTCGAGAGTCCGAAAAAAACTGTTCCGGTTAATCGAGGTTATTGAAATGAAATAGGCTTCTTCCCATTATTACATACTAAGTACATACCAAATTGCAAGTCTCTATCTCAATTTTTTCGGGAGATAGAGCGTTTACAGACACACACACACACAGACACACAGACGGACGGCAAAAATTTTTTTCTAAAAATATGTTTTTCGGAATCTCCAGCGTCTGAAACGTGTAAATCCGTCAAAAAAAATTTTCGATTTTCAAAACGATTACAAGACTTACCCTATACTACGTATGATGGGTAAGTAAAAGTAGTGTATATGGATTTGAGAACAGCCTTAAGCCTGTGAAAACGGAATCTATAAGGATCGGGGGGGGGGAAGGAATCTATTTTTAAAAAGTTTTCCTGTTAGTGTTTTATAATAGTATCTGTTTTTCCCATCGGGACCATAAATTATTTTAATTTAAGACATGATACTGTTTTTACATGTTTACTGTATTTCGTACAACTTTCTCCACAACTTTGACATGTAAAGCAGTTCAAATTAAATTTATGTTTGTTTAATTTTTTAATTAATATTAATTTTTCTGTAAGTCCCCCCCCTCCCTCCCCCCACCTGGTGAATTCGATGGTTTAAAATCATTTCGGCAAAAGAAGCAAAGAGAAAAAAAATCGGCTAAAAGACTCGCCACTACGGGAATGCGACAAGATGCGAACACTGCTATTTTACAAAATAAGTGACCAATTTTAACAGGTATATGTTATGCATTTTCTCCCGTTTTAATTACAATAACCACCGTTTTAATTAATCAAGTTTGTTAATTAGAATTTTATTCAATAAAGCAGTATTCAGCCTAAGATGAAAATACTAATACAGTTTTATTGGTTTTCGTGATTCATAAAAGCGGCTTACTTGATAAACCAATGATTCATATGATCGGCAATAACTGTATCATTTAGCTCTGGGAGGGGTTTTAACCCCCCCCCCCCCCCCCCTTCGCTGCGCTACTGCCTGATACCCCAAAATGTTATTAGTTAAAAAAATATTTGCCGTTTCAAAAAAAGTATTGAACCTGGCAATTTCGCATTCACAAATCGTTTGTACCGGTAAGTACCGAGATATTTTCGTTTGTACCGGCTCAGGTACCGAGTTATTCTAAATCCAAGGTGGAGGGGCCAGTGAAACGGGATTTCCCATGGTTAAAAAAAGAGGTGTTTCAGATTTTGACAAAAATTTGTCAGTCTTTTGTACTACGTTAGTACCGGTAAGTACCGAAAGATTTTCGTTTGTACTGGCTCCGGTACCAAGTTATCCTAAATTCAAAGTGGAGGGGCCAGTGAAACGGGATTTCCCATAGTAAAAAAATGAAGTGTTTCAGATTTTGACGAAAATTTGTCACTCGTTTGTACTACGTTATTACCGGTAAGTACCGAGATATTTTCGTTTGAACCGGCTCAGGTACCGAGTTACTCTAAAAACAAGGTGGAGGGGCCAGTGAAACGGGGATTTCCTATAATAAAAAAAATGAAGTGTTTCAGAATTTGACGAAAATTTGTCAGTCGTTTGTAATACGTTAGTACCGGCTGTTAGATTTTTTTTTTTTTTAATCTCTATATATTAAAATAATACTTTTTTTTTTCAAATTTTATGATTTTGAGCTTCATAGTAAGTACACAAGTAAGGAAAATTTCATGACTGTAAGTTATATAGTTTCTGAGAACTGGCTCTGTGACAGACAGACAACGAAGCGGGAGTAATAGGGTTTCGTGAGATAAACGAAACGCTAAAAACGAGTTTTCCTGAATAAACGCAAGTCTGTCACTCGGTTCATCTAAAACCAATTAACATCATATATTAATTTTTTTTTAAATTGTTTGGGGCATTTTAGAGATATAGATTTGCACTTTAACACCACCACAACATTACAAAGCCATTTTCAAGTTAAAATGCATTTTCGTATCTAAAAATAAACTACATGTAGAAATGCATAAATTTCAGAATAGGATTAGACAGCAATTATAAAACTGTTTTGAAAAATTCAGAACAATATGTCACGCATTTGCTGAGCTATTAAAATCCTGTTTTTTGCGTTTTCTTTGATATAAAACTAGCTGTATATGTATGAGTGCCGCGGTGTTATACAATTTTGGTCTTATGCTGCGTCACCCGACATACTATCGTCTGTCATGATTGCTTTCAATAATAAGGGTACAAATACATGTGTTTAGCACGTGCTGCACTTGAAGCATAGAATTAATTTTCTATAATTAAACATATATCTCTCACTTATACGCGATGTTCAGTAATTACTTTCTCATACCGCTATTTTAAAACAGTAAAATTAGATTTATAAATACTGTGATTTAAGAAGCCAAAAATTGCCTTATAAAAAAACTGGTGCGGAAAAATGATTTCCGTGATTCGCGTATAAGTGAGAGATCACTGCATGTTCCTTAATAACATAACTAATATATCTAATTATTTATACAACTGCCTTTTTTACCGATGATATTTTTTAACCAAAATTCGTTAAGATAAAATCACAAAAGACCAAAAAAAGTTATTTTATTTGGGTAGGTTTCCGTTTTAGGAGGTATAGACATTGAATTCCATTCTTTGTTTACGGGAAGAAGAAGAATCATTTCTCTATCTTAATTAGAAATGGACTAAAGGTTTAAAATGTATTTAGTTATCTCTAAAATTGCATATTTTTTAAGGAGCCATTTTTGGGAAACTTAAAAATAGCTACACCTTAACAAGATGGCAGAATGGAACATATCGTGACTGTCAATTAAAAGGCGCCCAATTTCCGATATAATGAAATTATTTTAATTATGAAACAATCCCAAATTTCAAAAATTTATTTGTATGTTCACAAATCTAAGAATGTTTACAGGTTTACAGGTTTTAAGAATAAAAATGGAAGTAATTTATAGCTTATGTGTATTTATAGCTTATTGCAGGAATTCAAATAAAATAAAATACTTTAATACTGAAAAAGGATGTGAAATAATTTTCACTTTGCTAAACAACGCATAACCAACAGAGTGAAAAATGTGTCCAGACCGAGGATCGAACCCAGATACCCTGGTATAGCGCACCAAGTGCTTTACAATTTAAGCCCTCTGGACGACATCCAGTCTGGCATTTTTCACTTATACGTTGGCAAGGCTGCAACATCACTGTGCAAGATGAAATGTCATACATGAGCACACTACCCAGTGGCGTCCATGAGACGAATAAATTCCCAGCGTCAGTTAATATCAAAATTTCAAATTAAATTTTCAGCAGGACTAAAACTGCGCGAAAATTTAATAACACTGACAAAGGATGTGAATTAATTTTCACTTTGATTAACAACACATAACCAACAGAGTAAAAAATGTGTCCAGACCGGGGATCGAACCCAGATACCTTGTTATAGCGCACCAAGTGCTATTTACCATTTAAACCATCTGGATAACGAGGTTGCATCCTTGCCAAAGTATAAAGAAAAATGCCAGACTGGAAGGTTATGCGCTGTTTAGCAAAGTGAAAATTAATTCACATTCTTTGTCACTGTTATTAAATTTACGCGCAGTTTCAGTCCCACTGCAAATTCTTAAACACAAAAATAAACATATTTAAGAACACTTTTTTGTCACCAAATTAACAACACAATTTTTGTGTTGTGATTGTATTCTTAATGTGTTGCTATCTAGAAATGTGTTCTAAAAATAGTGTTGTTAGTTGTGTTGAAATAGTGTTGCAAATAGTGTTGATGAAAATGTGTTCTTGTACTAGTGTTGTGTTGTACAACACTTTGTCACCAAATTAACAACACATTGTAAACACCACACATATTTAGCACACTATAAAACAACATATTTAAAACGTTTTCAAAACTCTTTCTACAGGGTGCCTGAAAATTACAAAGTTTTATAAATGAAATAAGAGACAGTTTGCTTTATAGAAAAAAAAATGTAGGAGATCACTGAGTGAGTTGATTAATTTTTACCAATAAATATCAATAAATGAATTTCTGGAAAAGTTATGAAATTTGTTTTTCTTAGGCATCATCTATATACCCTCTCTTCTATCATTGTAGAATAATTTATTTTATTTAATATATAAAACCTGGAAGATGTATAAAAATATTACATTTTTTACTTTTTTAGAAAATATTTTACCTACCCAATCTAGGTGCTAAGAAAAATTAATAACTTCATGCATTAATATCCTGGAAAACAATTACTTTTAATAATTATTGGCCTTTTTTTTTCATTTTTAAAGCTGTCTTTCCAAGACACCCAGTAAAACAAAGATTAACTGTGCACTGTTAAAACTACAGGGGACACATGGCACCCCTTAGGGGTGAAAGGCTTGTCTCACTGGTGACACCTCTAGGGGAACCAGAATGGCACCCTTAACTAGGGTGAAAGGATGGCACTACTAATACAGGGTGCCCCAAGGGTTGAAAGGATGGCACCCCAGGAGAGAATAATAGCACCTCTACTCAAACGTGCCCAGCGGCACCCCACAAATGAAAGCATCTCCCCCCCCACACACACACACACATACACACACTTGTCTAGCAATTGTATTGAAAAGAGTTTGAAAATTCTCATACTTAAAAAAGGAAAAAAAAAAGGCTATACATATATAATTATAATGCAATGTTTAACTTTAGCTGCAATAAACTGATCAATACTTCATTTTCTCTGTTGAAATTTATACAAAGTTAAAAGTTGATCGTCTCATGTCAAGGGTCGATCCAGGCAAAATTTGGGACCTAATCAGAGCTCCTTCACAAAAATCTATTTAATAAAACAGGCTCCTTCACAAAAATAAATTTAATAAAATGGTCCCTTCAGAAAAATCAATTTGATAAAATGCATCCCTTCACAAAATTCCTTTTAATAAAATAAGACCCTTCAAAAAATTCCTTTTAATAAAATAGGTCCTTTCACAAAATTCTGTTTCATAAAACTTACTATTTTTATTAATTATTTATTATTTTGTTATGTTTTAAAATGTGTAATTTGTAAGCAATCAAGTTCACCAGAAGGGAAAACTTTAGCGAATAGGACTTTAAAATGGTTTTTGCTATGTTAATAAATGTTTGGTTCGAAAGATATGTTCATAACAAAATAATAAATAATTAATAAAAATAGTAAGTTATATGGAACAGAATTTTGTGAAAGGGCCTATTTTAATAAAAGCAATTTTCTGAAAAGTCCTGTTTTATTAAAAGGGATTATGTGAAGGGTTCTAGTTTATCAAATATAGATTTTACTGAAGGGGCACAATTTATTAAATGGATTTTTGTGAAGGAGCTCTGAATAGGCCTCAAATTTTGCCTGGATCGACCCTTGACATGAAATGATCAACTTTTAACTTTGTATAAATTTCAGCAGAGAAAATGAAGTATTGATCAGTTTATTGCAGCTAAATTTAAATATTGCATTATAATTATATATGTATAGCCTTCCCCCCCCCCTTTTTAAGTATAAGAATTTTCAAACTCTTTTCAATACAACTGCTAGACAGGGGGAGGTGAGGGGCATTTTGTGAAAAATATAATAAATTTCATAAAAATAACCTTTATTTTCCACAAAATGCCCCCCCCCCTCCAAAAAAAAACTTGAAATAAAATAAAATAAAAAACCTCCTGCAAGTCATTTTACTTGCAACGAAATTTGGTAATAAATGTTTTCAACTTGTAACTCCCAGCCTAAATTGTGAATAGATACTTTCAGCTTAAAAATAAAAAAAAATTGTTACCTTCAAAATTTGTTAGTATTTATTATTATTTTTACTATTATTGTTATTTTAAGTTATATGTAGTACAGATATATTTATTTATCATTATTTTTTTAATATGGAAAAAAATATTTTAGCTATGCAAGTTAAATATATTTTCATTAATCACTCAATCATCTAAGACAATCTTACATCCAGCCACACTGTGAAATGTTCCAGTGATTTATTATTATTAATATGTTATAGTACAGGACACTCACAAAACATTTTGCAAGATAAGACAGATGTATAAATGTCAAAATATCAATTCAGGAATTACGATTTATTTATTTTGTTAATAATTCATAATGTATAATGAGGAATATTTTTAGTTCATTTCATGATCAAGCACAAGCTCTAAAAATTTCGATAGTAAAAAGTATTTGATTAATAAATATATTTGCAGAAATTTATATTTTATCAAGTTTACTATTTCTTGTGTATACATATTATCAAATCAACTAATTTAAAATTGTCAAATACTCAAGTTAATATGTTTCAAGTTAGTAAAAATCAATTCTGGGTAAAACTTGTAAATTCTTCAATTGTTTACAAATAGTTTGTTTAAATTAAAAAAAAAAAAAATAAGAAATTAAACTAATTTTTCAAATATAACAAGCTATGTTTCAACTTTTTTTTATTATAATGCATCATTAAATTCATTTATGGATGGTAAGCATAACAAAAACTGTGCGAGAAAATTCATTAGATAAAAATATGAATAAAATGAAATTTTTTTAAGATGGATATAAATGAAATTATTATTATTAGTATCATAAATAATAATTTAAAACACAAGCAAATAGATGAGGCGGTATCATTCAACTTTCACAAGATAAAAATCTTAACATTCGACATCAAAATTAGGACTTAAAATGTCTTTTCTTGAAAATAATATATTGAGCCATTTATAATACAACATATAAAAATTTATTTAATAATAAAACATGATATAAAAACACACTGAAACATTTCACATACCTGTATTTAAAGTGTATTCCCATAAAGTGTATTCCTGTATATTTCCATCGTTTATTTATTCGCCATAAATGGCGTTATTTAGTCTTTAAATGGCGCACGTGGCACGCGAGCGCGATACACTAGAATCCAACGGCCTCTGCCGTCCCTTGTGACGGCGAAGTGAAAATGAGGGAAAACGCATCACAGCGCATGCGCAAACGCCAGATACCCTCTAGGGCGTCAATACTTAGTATGTGTTTCAAAAGTGTTGCATAAAGCGTTTAGAATCTGAATGTGCTCTTAAAATAAGACGACAACACAATCTAAACACATTTTCTTCTCTAGTAATTTTTAACAACACTTTTCGCACAGTCTTTTTCCTAGCACAACACATTCGCAACACATTCACAACAGATACGATTTTAGTTAGAAGTGTTTATTATTATGTTCAGGTAGCGTTGCAAAAGTGTTTCACGAATTTGCAGTGCCTGCTGGAAACTTAATTGGAAATTTAGATATTATTCGATGCTGGGAATTTATTCGTCTCATATACGCCACTGGGTAGTGTGCTCATGTATGACATTCCATCTTGTTCTGCAATGCCTTGCAAACGTATAAATGAAAAATGCAGACTGGATGTCGTCCAGACGGCTTAAAGGGTAAAGCACTTGGTGAGCTATACAGGGTATATGGGTTCAATCCCCGGTCTGTACACATTTTTCACTCTGTTGCTTATGCGTTGTTTAGCAAAGTGAAAATTATTTCACATCCTTTGTCAGTTTTATTAAATTTACGTGCAGTTTCAGTCCTGCTGAAAATTTAATTGGAAATTTGCGTATTAATATTTATTAGCCCGTATAAAGAAATAAGAAGTTTTGCTGAAAAATAGAGAAATACTTATAAATGGCCTTTTCTAATAAAAACAAAGACCCTAAACGTAGAAAACTTTATTTTAAAGTATTTAGAGGGGGGAGGGAACGCAGAACACCTTATTTTAAAGGAGTCACAAGACTAATACACAGATCACTTAATTTTAATGTATTCCGAGGACTCATACACATAAAACTTTATTTTTAAGTATTCTGAGGACCCATACACAGAGCACTAAATTTTAAAGGATTCAGAGGACTCATACACACAGCACTTAATTTTAAAGTATTCTGAGGACCCATACACAGAGAGCACTAAATTTTAAAGGATTCATAGGACTCATACACACAACACTTAATTTTAAGGTAATCTGAGGACACACATTTAGTAAGTTTTATTGCCATGGTTCAGTGGACCATCTTTTCTCTCTAATACACAATTATACACTGATACACAACCAGAAAACAGCAAAACCCTCCAACTGAGGACAAATTTTATAAACCAATGAAAATTTGTACAAATCATAAAAATGCTTAAAAACGAAGGAAAATGACTTTTTTCTATCCGAGGACGTCCTCGGATCCCTGTGCGTCCTCAGTCAGCGAGTGTGTAAACCTGTTTTCTTCCTCGCTTCCCCTGAAACATGAACACACACACACACACACACACACACACACACACACACACACACACACACACACACACATACATACATATATATACTTATATATATATGATATATTAA
This sequence comes from Maratus michaelseni, assembly GCA_963931845.1. Classification (NCBI taxonomy): domain Eukaryota; kingdom Metazoa; phylum Arthropoda; class Arachnida; order Araneae; family Salticidae; genus Maratus; species Maratus michaelseni. Next base: position 11,048 of record CAWVPG010000071.1, on the reverse strand, counting down.
TAAATGATTTATAATCTTTAAAAATCTCTTTTAATTTTACCAACGCAATGAAAATTCACAACATATTCTGTAAAATTTCTTACTATACATTTTTTTTATCGAATATGGGAATTCAAAGAGGAGTAGATTGACAAAAACAGATATATGTATATTTTTTAATTAAAGAAATTGTTACAAAAATCATATAGCTTAGGGCGAACTCTACAGTTTACATAGATCTACATCCATCTGAATAAATGCTCACACGATGCTTTTCAATGTTACATTGTTTACAACAAAAGGGAATATTTATAAACATTAATAGACAAAAGAGCACATACATGAAGATATTTAATTATATAATCTATTAAATTAATATAACAATTCGTTAAACATGTGCTTCAAACATAATTGAAATTCCGAAAAATATTCTATAAATTACATCCATTACTGTATTTTTGAAATCTCAATACAGGAATTTGAAGAGAAAAAAAAAATGGTAAAATAATCCAATAATAAAAAAAAATTAAAGATACTGTTCAAGATAAAAAATGTGCATATAGTACACATGGAAAGTACACAGTTTATAGATTTAGGTGAAAATAAATATTTGACAAGATGAAGTAAAAGAGTTTTTCATTCCTTATATAAGGAGAACATATTGGCCCAAATTAAAAGACATAAACATATGGTACGAAAATATTTAGATATAAATTATCTTCAATGCTTGCAAAAAAATATTTTAAGATCTTTCAGATTTCTAAGCAGAATGAATATTCACAAAATATTGTAAAAATAACTGTCTGCAATCTAAGAATCTGATTTTGGTGATTCATTTGATATTTATACAGGAGCAATATAAACTATGCATAAGAATATAACAGTGAGTTCGTGTTCGGATGAAAACGGTTTTAAACAAGAGGGGGTAATATAAAAAATAATGTATATAAAATTTGAAAAATAATACATAAGTAAATGTGTAATAATGTATAAATATATAAATACTTATTTTAATAACCTGGGTATGTACATAAAGTAGGAAAGTAATTCACATGCAGTTTTTTCTTTCATTTTTAAGAATAATAACATTTGAATCGTAAACTGTCAATGTAAGATTGCAAACTATTTAATTTTAGGTTGTATTTAAAATGTATAAACTATTTTTTAAAAATTCGCATATTTACAAACCTCTCAAAGAATATTCTATTTACATTCTGACGTCATTCGCTTTAAAACAAATGTAAAACTCCACAGATAAATTTTACATACAATTCTACTTTTTATGAAGTGTAAATTAACCTTTTGCTTACGGGGGGATTACCGTTATCCCAAGAAAAAGAATGCTGAAAAATACGGGGTTGGGATTACCGTAATCCCGAAAATTTTCACCCCTCAAACATGGCGTGCGGGAAGTAATCAAGAGCGTTAAGCTCAACAGGGGTCCGACTGCGTATCGGAGACGGGAAATTATGTAGGGAAGATATTATTTATGCTAGGGAAACGAGGGGGAAATTTCCGCAGTAAAGAAAGCAAATATTGTTTACTCAGACGTCTTCAAGCTTTTTCTATCTCACTTTTTCACTTTTTTGTTCTTAGAATGTTAAATGTCTTTTTTTGCTTTTTTTCAGTTAATTGAGAATGATAGATGCCTTAAAATTATTTAAGAAACTTTATTTATTAAACTGAGCGAAAATCAAATGATTATACATATTAATACTCAAATAAAAATACAGTTTTTTTAAAACATTTCTTAATTTAAAATTAATCAAATAAAAATAATTGTTTTTGCACAGTATAAACATATTATGAAACGTTTAATTTTATGCGCAAACAAAACTAAATAACTATGTTTATCTCCTGCATATGCAAATATATTTTGCCTGTTTAAGAATGGCATTAAAAATTAATCGAATTCTAGAGTTATTTACAAGTAATTTTTTCCGCAATTGTCTGATTCGAACAAAATGTTAGTTTTTATGCAGAAAATAATAAATGTTACATAAATAATTCCTTATATATTTTACAAATACATGAATATTTTTTTTTTATGAAAATGAACGGGCGAATGAAAGTACTAAGCACCTCTCAGTTAAGTTTAAGAAGGCAACAGTTATTTCCAAATCCTATAAAGATAAACTGTTATTGGCGTACGCTTTTTCTCGAAAACATCTGAAGCGATTTCAATATTTTATTTTTTTATTATAAGAATTTTTTTTGGAAAATTCATTTTTTTAATAAAGTTGTCAAGTAATAAAGTAAAATAAAAAAAATTAAATATGTGAAATCGCGTAGCTGTTGCACTTTTTATTTTATTTTATTTTATTTTTTTTTTGCAAAGGATCTATTCATAGTTTAACAAATACCAAAAAATTGTAAATAATGACTATTTATTATTTTTTTTTACTACAATATTTTTACACCCATTTTAAAATCGCTTCAGTAATCCTCGAGTAAAAAATACTTCAATATCAACTAATATCAATATGATTTAAAGTGTTGTTGCACGCTTATGTATTATTATTTTGGGGGTGAGGAAAACAACAATAAAAATAACGTAGGCGCAATATCATAAAGGTACGCTTTTAAAATTAAGAAGACATAATTGAAATTCAACAGAGCGCTATTACATTCCTTCCCTTACGGGAAAAATTACATTGAGTTATTGAAAAATAGCACAGCACACGCGTAAAAAAGTACATCTTTAGTCTTATTTTCTTTTGAATTTTTCTTGAAAAGACTTTCTCCTGTCTTTTAACATTTAATTTACCACACCAATGGATTTTTTTGTTATCTCCTCTCATTTTCTCTATTACAATTACTTTTTTACATCCATGTCTGGTGTTAGAGGGGGCGAGGTCAGGTGAATGCCTGCGACAAGAAAAACAAAGGGGTGGAAAATTCACAAAATAAAATACTTAGGGATAACTTGATATATATTTTTTTCCCTTAAGAATATGTCAATTGTTGAGGTGCAGAAAAAAAATCTCACTCATTGTGAAATGGCTACTAAAACCGTCCCTGCTTTTACCCCCCCCCCCCCAACCTTCCCATCCAAATTATTTTCCTTCGTTATTTCGTCATTTCGCCATTTTTAAACCAAAAAAGTAATTTTTTTTAAATTACAATTTCTTTTTTACATCCAGATACGGCCGTAAAAGTAGTCAGGCGACTGCACGGAACCCTAAAGACTAATGTGTGGGAAATTCACAAACTAAAAAGTAATAACTTAAGGTGGTTCTCAAATTCCTTGCTGAACAACGTGAAACTTTCTGACTCATTTTTTAACTCATTTCTAACGAAAAAAAAATATAATTTGAAGACCTGACTATGGAGGTGATTGGAAATCGTAAATAAATTACTTATAAAGTGAAAACGATTGTTGTCACATGACGACCAATTTCCCCCTTTCCCGCGTTACCGCGTCCGGAAATTCTATTTAAACCGCCAACTTTGACAGTATTTTCTCAAAGAAATTTCTTTCTTTACCAAAAATAGAAAACGCCATTCTATTACATAATTTCTGAATAAGAACATCCTCAATTTATTATTTGATTTACACTCAATTGTTATTAAACGTAATCACTCGAATTTAATTACATTTACTTCACCGAAAAAATACAACTCGCATCTCTGTATTTTTAAAATAAGGTTCACATTTGCATATAAATTTAGTTACCGAAAATGATCTATTTATTATTATTTGATTTACACTCAAGTACTACAAAACGTAATCACAAAAAAAATCATTTCAAGAATCATGACAGAAAAAGACAATTTTCATCTCGTAGTATGTCATTTAAAACTTATTTACAAACAAAAAATCACTTCATTCAGGTAAACAGCTTTCTTTCATGGAAAATAAAATCCCCAACGGTCCCACGACCCACTAATGATTACCAGATGTGCCTACTGGTTGCTTATTGATTGCCATACTCTGATCACCTGCGGTGAAGAATCATTAGAGAAGGGGGTTGAAATTTTGAGATTCTCCCGTAGTTAACGCATATGTAAGGAATTTATTTCCCGTAAGCTAAACGTTAAGCACAGCTACTCCAACAAAAGGTCGTTTAGTAGACGATGTTGAATTCATTAAATGAAATTAAAAAAAAAAAAACATTAAGATTGTTGAGAATGAATACTACTTAAGAGGTGTAATTTCTGGAAGAAAAACCGGGAAAAAAGTTGAAGAAATAAGTCACTATATAGCTTTATGCAGACGCACTGATGAAATCTGGGAGATTTACGATGACGAATATGCTAAAAAGATACCTTGCCAACAAAAGAAAAAAACGACAGGTGAGTGTTTAACGTTTAGCTTACGGGAAATAAATTCCTTACATATGCGTTAACTACGGGAGAATCTCAAAATTTCAACCCCCTTCTCTAATGATTCTTCACCGCAGGTGATCAGAGTATGGCAATCAATAAGCAACCAGTAGGCACATCTGGTAATCATTAGTGGGTCGTGGGACCGTTGGGGATTTTATTTTCCATGAAAGAAAGCTGTTTACCTGAATGAAGTGATTTTTTGTTTGTAAATAAGTTTTAAATGACATACTACGAGATGAAAATTGTCTTTTTCTGTCATGATTCTTGAAATGATTTTTTTTGTGATTACGTTTTGTAGTACTTGAGTGTAAATCAAATAATAATAAATAGATCATTTTCGGTAACTAAATTTATATGCAAATGTGAACCTTATTTTAAAAATACAGAGATGCGAGTTGTATTTTTTCAGTGAAGTAAATGTAATTAAATTCGAGTGATTACGTTTAATAACAATTGAGTGTAAATCAAATAATAAATTGAGGATGTTCTTATTCAGAAATTATGTAATAGAATGGCGTTTTCTATTTTTGGTAAAGAAAGAAATTTCTTTGAGAAAATACTGTCAAAGTTGGCGGTTTAAATAGAATTTCCGGACGCGGTAACGCGGGAAAGGGGGAAATTGGTCGTCATGTGACAACAATCGTTTTCACTTTATAAGTAATTTATTTACGATTTCCAATCACCTCCATAGTCAGGTCTTCAAATTATATTTTTTTTTCGTTAGAAATGAGTTAAAAAATGAGTCAGAAAGTTTCACGTTGTTCAGCAAGGAATTTGAGAACCACCTTAAGTTATTACTTTTTAGTTTGTGAATTTCCCACACATTAGTCTTTAGGGTTCCGTGCAGTCGCCTGACTACTTTTACGGCCGTATCTGGATGTAAAAAAGAAATTGTAATTTAAAAAAAATTACTTTTTTGGTTTAAAAATGGCGAAATGACGAAATAACGAAGGAAAATAATTTGGATGGGAAGGTTGGGGGGGGGGGGGGTAAAAGCAGGGACGGTTTTAGTAGCCATTTCACAATGAGTGAGATTTTTTTTCTGCACCTCAACAATTGACATATTCTTAAGGGAAAAAAATATATATCAAGTTATCCCTAAGTATTTTATTTTGTGAATTTTCCACCCCTTTGTTTTTCTTGTCGCAGGCATTCACCTGACCTCGCCCCCTCTAACACCAGACATGGATGTAAAAAAGTAATTGTAATAGAGAAAATGAGAGGAGATAACAAAAAAATCCATTGGTGTGGTAAATTAAATGTTAAAAGACAGGAGAAAGTCTTTTCAAGAAAAATTCAAAAGAAAATAAGACTAAAGATGTACTTTTTTACGCGTGTGCTGTGCTATTTTTCAATAACTCAATGTAATTTTTCCCGTAAGGGAAGGAATGTAATAGCGCTCTGTTGAATTTCAATTATGTCTTCTTAATTTTAAAAGCGTACCTTTATGATATTGCGCCTACGTTATTTTTATTGTTGTTTTCCTCACCCCCAAAATAATAATACATAAGCGTGCAACAACACTTTAAATCATATTGATATTAGTTGATATTGAAGTATTTTTTACTCGAGGATTACTGAAGCGATTTTAAAATGGGTGTAAAAATATTGTAGTAAAAAAAAATAATAAATAGTCATTATTTACAATTTTTTGGTATTTGTTAAACTATGAATAGATCCTTTGCAAAAAAAAAAAAAAATAAAATAAAATAAAAAGTGCAACAGCTACGCGATTTCACATATTTAATTTTTTTTATTTTACTTTATTACTTGACAACTTTATTAAAAAAATGAATTTTCCAAAAAAAATTCTTATAATAAAAAAATAAAATATTGAAATCGCTTCAGATGTTTTCGAGAAAAAGCGTACGCCAATAACAGTTTATCTTTATAGGATTTGGAAATAACTGTTGCCTTCTTAAACTTAACTGAGAGGTGCTTAGTACTTTCATTCGCCCGTTCATTTTCATAAAAAAAAAATATTCATGTATTTGTAAAATATATAAGGAATTATTTATGTAACATTTATTATTTTCTGCATAAAAACTAACATTTTGTTCGAATCAGACAATTGCGGAAAAAATTACTTGTAAATAACTCTAGAATTCGATTAATTTTTAATGCCATTCTTAAACAGGCAAAATATATTTGCATATGCAGGAGATAAACATAGTTATTTAGTTTTGTTTGCGCATAAAATTAAACGTTTCATAATATGTTTATACTGTGCAAAAACAATTATTTTTATTTGATTAATTTTAAATTAAGAAATGTTTTAAAAAAACTGTATTTTTATTTGAGTATTAATATGTATAATCATTTGATTTTCGCTCAGTTTAATAAATAAAGTTTCTTAAATAATTTTAAGGCATCTATCATTCTCAATTAACTGAAAAAAAGCAAAAAAAGACATTTAACATTCTAAGAACAAAAAAGTGAAAAAGTGAGATAGAAAAAGCTTGAAGACGTCTGAGTAAACAATATTTGCTTTCTTTACTGCGGAAATTTCCCCCTCGTTTCCCTAGCATAAATAATATCTTCCCTACATAATTTCCCGTCTCCGATACGCAGTCGGACCCCTGTTGAGCTTAACGCTCTTGATTACTTCCCGCACGCCATGTTTGAGGGGTGAAAATTTTCGGGATTACGGTAATCCCAACCCCGTATTTTTCAGCATTCTTTTTCTTGGGATAACGGTAATCCCCCCGTAAGCAAAAGGTTAATAATTCTACAAAAAAATGTTTGTCTGAAACAGAAATAGATGATTTTATTTTACCTTTGCAAAGAGAACCGTCTGCTGCTTTTTTAGAGCAAATACTTTCAGATGTCTGCAGTTGTCTTAGAATGATTTGTTCGATATCACCTACATCATTATTATCTACCATCACAGGAATGACAGTACGTTTAAGCGATTGTATTGAGCCACAATTTACGTTATTACAGTGAAAAGTTTATATTGCAGATGGATGTTCTGAAAAAATATTTTCTAATGCCTGCTTAATAGTATTCTGTGCTGCTACTTGAATTAGCGCATTTGGTAATATATAAACTTGACAAAAAGATTTTAATAAAGCAGCTCTTAATTTATAAGTTTTTGAAGTGATCCTACCAGATGCTATATCAGAAATAATTTTTAATATAATGGTATTTCCTAATGCACTTTTCATTTTATTTTCATATGCTTCACTGTCACAAAATGTTGCTGCTAATGTTTGAAAAATAGTGTCATATGCACATGAATTAGTAACTACGACACTGCGATTATTAACTTTGCTTGGTTTTAAACATAAATTTCCATTTCTTAAAACGCCAATTGGTTTTCGCATAGATTTTGAAGAAAAATCTATCTTTGCTAATTCGGGTTGTATTTGGAGGTATGAACTTTTAAATCTCTTTTTGGGAGGATATAATAATCCTCCCCAATTTTCCTGAGCAGAATCTTCTGGATTTGAATTTTTGTTTCTTTTTTGTGAGAAACATTCCATGCAAATTCTTTTTTCCCCCATATCCTTCAAAAGAAGAATCGTCTCCTATAGGAAAGGAGCATCCTTCTAAAAGATGTATAAAACATTCGCACTCTACACGCTTATGTGCTCCTGATGGCAGATCACCGTTTGTGCATGCTATACACTTTTGAATGTTATTAAATTTGTCTACTTCATTAGGATTACCTACTTCATCAGGATTAGTGGCCTTAGATATTTCTGGATTAGAATTTTGTTTTTTTTCTTGTGTGAAACATTTTAAGCAAATTCTTTTTTCTCCATATCCTTCAAGAGAAAAATCATCTGTTAGAGGAAAAGAGCATCCTTCTAAAATATGTACAAAACATCCACACTTTACACACTTGTGCGCTCCTGATGGCAGATCACCGTTTGTACATGCTATACACTTTGTGATGTTATTAAATTTGTCTTCAGGACTTGTGGCCTTAGATATTTCTGGATTCGATGTCCTCTTATTTTGGTATAATAGTGTTATTTCTTTATCTCCACTTTGAACATCATTCTTAGCATTTAGTTTGGCATTCCGATCTGCTGCTGCTACCAGTTTCATTTTCCCATCTAATGATTTCAGATGAATTTTAATAAATTCATCTGCTCGAAGTGGGAGCTTTGTTCCTGAAAGTACTCTGTTTTTTAAATCATTAAAATTACTTTCAACAGCTGCACTACTAGCTGTTAAATTTCAATATTTGAAAAAGGGTACCATAACTGCAGACCATAGGGGCAGTGTCTTACTAAGAGAGATAAATTTGTCACAGATTTCTGGTAAATAATGTAAATTGTCGTGATCTCCCTCTTCAGTTTGCAAATTTTTACATTTTTGAATTAAATTACTCATCCAGCTGGCAAAAGTATTAAAATCTTTCATGACATAAGCCTCCGAATCCAGATTTTCGTCATTTTCAATCATATTTTCCATGTTTATATCAAAACGAACATTTCCATAAGATATCCTATCTTTTAACTTTAGTTTTGCTGCCTCGCAGCGAGTATAATGGTTTGAAGTATTTTTCCCTTCTGTTTCACTTATGGCAATTGTTATTAAATCCTCAAATATGTTCGAAATTTCCTTTATATCAGTTGATTGGATTATTTGTGCCAAACTCCTAATGTACAAATTTCTAATACGAAAACTTTTTTTATGTAAGCAGCTCCATGATGAAATCATTTTAACTGTATGGGCAACATCACATCGGATAAATGTTTTCGGAATAGTTTGCGAATTAGGAATTATTATATTAAAGCAGTTATCTATGTAATCTTTTATGGACGGAAACTGTGTGAAAGCTCTCACAATACCTGACAACAAGGCAATTGAATTATCACACACAATCTCTTTAGGCGTTGGAGCACCGTACCTAAGCCAAATTGTGAGCCAGTTGTAAATGGTATGATTGTCATGTGATTCGGAAATCATGTTACAAACCGAATATTGCATATTCGTATTTTGCTCACCAACTGTTGCGTCGTACAAAAATATGTGTTTAGAAAATTTGTTATTTGGTCGTTTTATTTTCTTTACTATGCTTCCAGTAGCATCAATGCTTAATTTTGAAAGGGGGTTTTCTTTACAATATGCTGCATAAACATGAAATTGCGACGGATGCCAATAAATTACATTGAAAGGCTCATTGCCTAATACTTTAATTGCTCCATTGTATGATGGGTCATGCATTATAATATTTATGCTTACGATAGCATTTTCCTTTTCATGTTTTTTCTTTTTTTCTCGATGTTTCATTAGCCTTAGTGCATTTGAAGTTGGTAAATGTGCTGGCTCTGCCTCTCCGAAGTGCATATGTATATGAGCCTGTTCATTTCTGTATGCACTTGACGATACGTTTTTTTCACAAATTTCTGTTACAGCTGATTTTTTTGTTTGCCCAGTCAAAGGGCGCTTTTTAGTGTTCTTGCACATTTTAAAATCACCTTTGTATGTACAAGTGAAAGATTGCTGAATTGTATTCATCAGGTTGGTGTTTGAGGAAGGCTTTAAAGATAGAATTACACGATGAACACTTCGCAAATATGCTTACGAAAATATCGGAGTCTGGATGAACTTTGGCTCTTTTAAAAACCAAACGACACGGAAGGTGAGTTGACAAAAAAAACTTTTCATTAATTATCGATGTCCAAATATTTGGTGTCAGTATGTTATAATTTCTTTTTCCCCTTTGCGAACTTCGATAAGAAATTGTTTTGGGATATATATCCAACCACTCTTTTGACGATAATATAATGCTAAATGTTCGTTCGTTAAACATTGTATACATTTCATTTCTTTCATCGCTTGAATTAATTTCACTTGTACTAATTTCGCTGTGATAACTGCTTGATTCTTCCTTCTCAAATGTTTCTTGATTAAATTTTTTCAAACTCAATTTTTCACATATATTGTATCTATTTTGCTTAAATATAATGTATAAATATTTAGCAGAAACTTTAAGTTCAAAAGACTTACTTATATTGCACCATATTGGAACCGAAGGGGGTTTTATTTGACCATCTTGAGTGATAACTTCATTTTTGAATTTCTGTAATTTTTAATCAAGCACTGATGCACATATAGCTGGCTCTCTCGGCATTTTTACAATGTTTATATTAAATTATTTTAAATTTTTAACATTTAACAGAAACAAAAAAGACTCTAGTCATCATACAACTGTTCAGAAAACTAAAATACTGAATATGGATGTGAGCGCACATTGCTTCCAAGCGAAAGAATACGGAATTGTGACTTACTTTAGATGGGTTAAGTCAGAAACCGATAAGCACTTAGCTGTTTTTTTTCTAAACATAATAAACTACGGACTCATATCACGATAAAAATCTCTATTTGAAATGTGTCATGACATCTAACGTTTCAATGTAGCTGGCATACTCAGCAACTTTTTAATTGGGAAAGATTTTCGGTTCTGACCCCACATTTGAATAGGTTATGGGATTTTATTTCTTAACATGCCTCTTAACTGGATAATTTATTGTCCTATAGATATTGAACAGATACTTAGATTAAATTTAGAATGCTTTCAAGTATTAGCTATTAATCTGAATGGGTATATTTATATCCAACATATGAGAAACAGTCCACTATTCGGTGCATCCCTAATTGGAGATATGATTATGGACAATTTTTCCATAATTACATTAAACGGTGGATGAATTTTCTCTTATGGTGGGATTCGGGTCGAATGCGAATCGATCGACGAAATATTTTTTATTGGGCACATGCAG